>OY776281.1:38618297-38715797 GCA_963675445.1 Linnaemya vulpina
TTTCATAAATTTTTCTATATCTTTTGGAAGACATAAATATGCTGCTGAAGAGCATAAATTTAAAATATGATATATACAGCCACTTACAAACAAATTTAGATCTAACCTTGCCTGAACACCATTAATTTGACCCATCATTACGTTACAGTTATCAACCGTAAACCCTATTATATTCTTCAAAGGGATTTTGTTTTTTTTTAACTTCTGGCATTTTTTCTACAACTCCGTTTGCTGAAGGGTCGCTTAAAGATTTTAATGACAGAAATCGATCTCTACATGTTCCATCAAAAGTTCTAACAACGATCGATAAGCTTTTTGAAACGGTGCATTCATTACTCTCATCAATGATAATTGAAAAGTAGATATCATTACAAAACCTTGATACTATTTTTTTATTTTGTGGACCAAGTACGGATGTTATAATGTTTATAGCCTTTTGGCGATTAATTAACAACAACATACATTTTGCAGCAAACACATGACTACCAAAGCATGCTATCGAAATGATCACATCACACATTTAAGTTTAGTGCTGAGTTGAAAATGTTGCTAACATATTAAAAGTTAAAAATCGTAAAGAATAAAGAAGTACTAAAAAAACCGCGGGGGTGCTGCGGTATTTTTAATGTGAAAAAGTACAGAAAAAAGTACTAAAGTATTGAATTTTTCAACACTGCCATAAATATTTTTTCCTTCTTTCTTGACACATGTCGTTATATTTTGGACAATTTACACAACATCTTTATAAATTATAACCTGTGTGCTTTTCTGATGTATAACCTATATTATTGTAGTTTCATTAACATCCATTCAGTAGTTTTTCGTGAAAGAGGAACAAAGATCCACACATTCACACATCCGCATTCACAAACATTCTCCTTTATAATATTAGCAGGATATAAATATATATTTATATAAATTTGTTTAATATATATATATATATATATATATATATATATATATATAGATATTTACATATATATATATATATATATATATATATATATATGTAAATATCTATATATATATATATATATATATATATATATATGTATGTATATATATATATATATATATCTATATATATATATATATATAAATAAGTTGCATTGTGTTAGAAATTTATGTTCTCCGGAGTGCGTGAACCCATTTTCTTTCTTCAAAATTTATATGAAAGGTGATATCAATGACAAATTTTATGTACATACGGTTTCTGTATTTGTATTGGTTCATGATTTATAGCCATTTTAGTGAACACTGCAATCATTTCGAAATATTTGAGTTAAAATTTTGAAAAACTGAAATACAATTCGTTTTGAAATTCATTACAATTCAATTTTAGTCAAACCATTAATTTAGTTTATATACTTAGTTATTCTAAATCACAACTTCGGGGATCTATGAAATAAGTCACATACAAATAAATTACTAAACACTTAAATACATTGTGTGCGTCATTACGGTCGACCAGATTTGTTTATAACATTTACGTGTAATCCGCAATGGAGTTACATTAGAGATAATATATTCGCTGGCCAAAGTCCTACCGACCGCCATGATATCACTGCCCGTGTTTTTAAGCATAAATTGAAAGCGCTTATGGGTCTTAGCGTGATATCTAAAGTGTTTGGTGAAGTGAAGTGCTGGATATATTCTGTGGAGTGGCAAAAGCGTGGTTTGTCACACGCTCACATCTCAATATGGTTGGTGAATAAAATCACATCACATGAAGTTGACAATTTTATATGTTCTGAAATTGCAGATCAAATAAGTGATCCTGAATTATATGATGTTGTTGTGCAAAATATGATACACGGTCCATGCACAGTCCACTTCGAATGCGTGAGTACGCGAATAAGAAATCTGCTGTGGCTTTGGAAAGAACAATGAAAGATCTCCGAGATAACTCAGAGTTGTTTGGTGGTGCGTTGATTTTATTGTTAGGCGATTTTAGGCAAACATTGCGGTTAATTCTTAGATCGACATCTGCCGATGAAATTAACGCTTGCTTAAAGTCTTCATATTTATGGAGGTTTGTTGAAATATTAAAACTCACTACCAACGTTCGTGTGCAGTTGGAGAATGATCTATCTGCTAATAAGTTCTCTAAGCAATTGCTGAAAATTAAGTATGGTGCAATGCCTATTGATGACACTGGATTGATAACATTCGCAAATGATTTTTGGCGTTTCGTACAGTCAAAAGAGGAATTAAATGAATGTGTTTTCACTAACATAGCTGAACAATATACATGCTATGCATGGTTGAGTGCCAGAGCAATTTTAGTGGCAGAGAATAAAGATGTTACTGAATTAAACATGGCTAATCAATAAAAGATTCCTGGAGAAGTGGTGTTGTACAAGTCTGACGATACTGTTACCAATGAAGGAGATGTTGTGAATTATCCAACAGAGTTTTTGAATTCGTTGAACTTACCAGGATTGCCTCTGTATAATCTCCAATAGAAAGTTGAAGCCACTATTAGTATGCTTCGTAATATCAATCGACCCCGTTTGTGTAACGGTACAAGACTGGCTATTAAAAGGTTGATGGCTTATGTAATTGAAGCTACTATTTTAACTGGAAAATTAATAGGCGAAGATGTGTTCATTCCACGTATCCCAATGATTCCGTCTGATATACCATTTGAATTTAACAACTTCAGTTTCCTATTCGCCTTGCGTTTGCGATTACCATTAATTAGGCGCAAGGCCAATCTTTAGAAATTTTTGGAGTGAATTCGTGTTCGCGCGTTGGCAAACCATCGGTTTTGTATATTTACACCGTAAATGGAAAAACAACAAATGTTGTTTACCACAGAGCATTGCCATAAAAGCAGTTTATCACTGATTTAAATGAATTCGAATTAATTTTTTTAATTACTTTTGTGCTCTACGAAGTGTGCAGGGCGTTCGCTAATATACATATATATATATACATATATATATATATATATATATATATATATTTATACATATATATATATATATATATATATATATATATATGTGTATATGTATATATATATATATATATATATATATATATATATAATAAATTAACTATTTGACATACTGTCATTGTACTATTACCATAAAAGCAGTTTATCACTGATTTAAATGAATTCGAATTAATTTTGTTAATTTCTTTTTTGCACTACGAAGTGTGCAGGGCGTTCGCTACTGATGAAACCTCTGGCTACTTCAATAAAAACTCGCTAGATGATTTGATGTTGCTTCTTTTATTAGTACAAGTGAAGTAATTTATTAACAAAGTATAATGTTTCAAAAGGGTTACGGTTTATGTTTTTAGTACATTTTTAAAATGAGAGAGAATTTGCCGAAAATTAACAAGAAAAGAAAATAGAAAAATATAAGCATGTACAACAAACATTTGAATTTAATATAAGTACAATGAAGATCAAAAGTTATTATGATGATTTTACAAAACGTACTAAAGTCGACTAATGGAATTCAAATATTTAATAATTATTGCGAAAAGTGTCTCAACATTCCGGCGGGGTTGAAAGTACCCACTTTCAAGATTCTAAAAGAACTGCTAATTTTGTAATTGGTCTGCGAATGGTGCCTTTAATCGTCTTGACATCAGCTACTCGGATTTTCCCATCCTTTCCGGGTACAGTAGCAACTATGCGCCCTTTGAGCCAATGAAGTGGCGCCAGATTGTCTTCGTGAACTAGTACGAGCATTCCTGGTTTTAAGTCAGGTGACGTTTTTTGCCAAGCTTTTCGTTGAATAATCTCATGTAAATAGTCAGAAGACCACGAATGCCAAAACTTCTGCTTTGCTGCACAAAGGCGTTGCCATCGTTCAAGTAGGCTAATATTATCACATTGAATGGGACGTTCTGGCAGTGAGTTTAGGGGGCCATTTACCAAAAAATGTCCAGGCGTTAGAGCTTCGATGTCGTTTGGGTCAGTAGAAAGTGCTGCAATAGGCCGTGAATTCATTATAGCCTCAATTTCAATTAATGTAGTTGAAAGTTCTTCGAAAGTTAGCCTTGCTCCTGCTAGAGTACGATATAAATGACCCTTCGCGCTTTTCACAGCAGCCTCCCAAAGACCGCCGAAATGTGGTGCCCTTGGGGGTATAAAATGAAAATTTATAAAATTATTTGAGCAAAAGCTGTTTAATGAATATTGAAACTGTTTGTCTAGAAACGCGTTTTTTATTTGCGCCTACAAAATTTCTGAAGGTAGACCGCGTCGCCCAATAAGCCGTTTTAAAGCTGCAATGAAGGCTTCTGCAGAGAGATTAGACACCAGTTCAATATGAACTGCTTTAGTTACAAAGCATATGAAAATAGCGCCATAACTTTTGGTCGGTCGCTTGCCTCTTATTTTGTAGTAGGTGTCTATTGGACCGAAAAAATCAACTCCGCAGCGTTCGAATGGTCTGGCAGGTGTGACGTGTTCACGAGGCAGATCCCCCATTATTTGTTCCATCAGTTTTGGACGATATCGAATACAACTGATGCATGAGCGAACCACTTTTCTTGCTATGGTGCGAACGTTGATGATCCAGAATGTTTGACGAAAAAAAGCGGTGAGAGCTCTGGGTCCTGCGTGGTAATTTGACAAGTGAAGATACCGTATGTAGCTTAGAACGAAATTACAATTTGGTAACAAAATTGGATGTTTTCTGCTATGGGGTATATTTGCGTTTTCGAGACGGCCACCTACGCGAACTAGTGGAAAATTGATACCTTTATCAATAAACAGTCCACGAGACTTTAACGATGTTTTAATATCTACACCCTTGTTTAAATAAGTAATTTCTGAACTGAAGTGAAATTGTTGTAAATTCCAGGCTATGCAATTAATCGCGTGTTGCTGTAGCTCAGCATTAGGTGCGTTTTTGCCACGAACAAATTGAAATAATAAGGTTACAACGCGTACGGTTTTTAAATATGAACTTGATTTTTCGCATAACTTCAGAATTGAATTGTTGTTAATTTCGCATTTAAAAAGTGATGATCGAACTGCAGATTTTACGACATTTTCATCACATTCACCAAATGAGTTAGGCCATTGCTGTTCAGGATGTTTCAAAAATTCAGGCCCTGCAAACCACGACGACGATTTTAGGCTTTGAAGTGAGCAACCTCTTGAGATTAAGTCAGCAGGATTTAAGGCTGTAGGTACATGTCGCCAAGAACCTATTGCTGTGGTTTCCTGGATTTCGGATATACGATTTCCTACGAAAGTGGTTAATGTTGAAGAGTGTAGCTGCAGCCACCTTAAAACAACAGACGAGTCGGTCCAAAAGTATACCCTTGGTACGAATGATTTAAAAAGCTGCGCTATTTTCCGATACAGCACTGATAAAAGATGAGCTCCGCATAACTCTAACTGGGGCATCGTTCGCTTTTTCGTTGGAGCCACTCTACATCGCGCTGCAAATAGTACGCTGGAAAAATGATTAAATTGATCTCGTGTAGTAACATAAAAACAACATCCATAGGCACGTAATGAAGCGTCGCTAAACCCGTGAAGTTGTATGTTGATGTAATTATTAGTTAACACAAATCGTGGTATAGAAATCTGATTTAAATTTTGTAAATCATCTAGGCACATAACAAGTGAATTTTTAACGTTGACCGGAACTTCGGTATCCCAATCGTAATTTTGTAGCCATAGATTTTGCAACAAGACTCTTAGAGTTATTATAATTGGACTAATGAGGCCCATCGGATCGAAAACTGATGCGGTTAATGATAAGATTGCTCGTTTTGTGTAAGTTGAAAACCTTGGTTCTGCTTTAAACGTGAAGAGAAAGTTATCTTTTACCGGATCCCAATTGATTCCAAGTGCGCTTTTAACTTGCAACTTTTCCATATTCATGTTTTTCAATGAGGTGTTATCCGATTGAAAACTTGGATGATTCGACTGAAATTTTGCCATTTCTAACCCGCCTTTTGATAAAATGTCCAAAACCTCCTCCTTAATTTTATTTAATTCTTCGATTGTGCTAGCGCCTGTCAGCATGTCGTCTACGTAAAAATCATTTCGAATAACGGAAGCGCCAATTTTATGAGAAAATTCGAATTTAGCTGCTAAAAATTGTAATGAGCGTATGGCTAGAAAAGGTGATGCGGACATACCGTACGTAATGGTATTGAGTTGATAGACATTTATTGGTTGATTTTCGTTTGTTCTCCACAAAATATATTGGAATGGTCTATGTGATTCGTGTATCAAAAACATTCGATACATTTTGACTATGTCGCCTGTAAGTACAAATCTATACATTCGAAAACGTAGCACTTGTAAAAACAAATCGTCTTGTATAGTCGGTCCAACGAGAAGTATATCATTTAACGATTTTTCTGATGTTGTTTTTGCCGAAGCATCGAACACGACACGCAGTTTTGTACTTGAACTATTAGGACGGAGAACACAGTGATGGGGTATGAAATAGTGGGCAGTGGTAAGATCTGCATTAGTTATGAGTGACATATGGCCCAATTGCTCATATTCAGTCATGAAATCGGAATACTGCGCCTTTAAATTATTATCGCGTGAAAGACGACGCTCGAGAAAATGAAACCTCTTTAATGCTGCGTTATATGACGAACCTAATGTAGAAAAATGTTCCTTAAAAGGTAATTTGACGATGATTCTTCCTGAAGAATTTGTTGCTACATTTTCTGTAAAATGCGTTTCGCACGATTTCTGTTCGGGTGTCCATTACGTTGTTGGGTTGTGAATTTCTTCCATTTTCCATAAGAATTGCATTTGGTTATTAAGATCGTTTAATTCTGCAGTGATCGTTTAAGCCTGAGTTTCTTGAAAAGTTGGCATATTTGGTCCCAGGCTAAGTTTTTTACTTAACAGAATGTCGAAAAAGTATTCGGTTCCAAGCAACAAGTCGATTGGTTGCTGTTTATAAAAGAATTCATCAGCCATGTCGATTTCGGGAATACGCCACTTTGTAATATCGATGTTTCTCGAGGGGAGATAACCTGATATGCGATTTGTTACCAATAAACCGACCGAAAATTCGTGAGAGTTGAATCGAGATCTTATTGTGGACTCAACTTCGCATTTCATCTTAGATGAAGAGTCTCCTACACCAGAAACTTCTACGAACGTTTTTCTACGAGGCAACTTTAAAAGGCCAGCAAGTTTTTCGGTTATTAAATTTACTTGAGAGCAAGAGTCTAATAATGCTCTAGCTAGTTTGTATTCTCCCGTACTGTCCGAAATAAGAATAACTGCAGTTGCAAGAATAACACTGCGCGAATGATTATTCAAATGAGTATTTACGGTTGCTTGAGTAACAGGCTGATACGTAGTGCTACTAGTTGATGGTGACTCACGGTGCAATAATGTGTGGTGAGAATTTTTGCATGCTTTACAGCGATGCTTTGAGGTACAATTAGATACATTGTGGCCAGGCGATAGGCAATTAATACAAATACCAAGTTTTTCGACGGTATCGAATCTACTAGTCGAGTCTAGAGATTTGAATTGCGAGCAATGGTTACTCCAATGGTCTAAACGCTTGCAAAAGATACAATTTATTTTCACTTGGGCTACAAAGGAATGGTTTTGTTGACGCCGTTTTGAAATATTTTGTTTCTCGTGTATTACTATTGCGTTCGATTTGTTGTTTGATCTTGGTTGCGGTTCAACCGACTCTAAAAACTGACATCTACGCTCCAAAATCTTTGTAAAGTTTTCCCATGAAGGCAAAGAACTAAAATCAATAGCTTCTTTCCACTTTAGATTGGATTCGGAATCAACTTTTGTTAAAATTAAATGAATGAGCATGGCGTTACAAATATCTTCTACACTTCCCAATGATCTTAAAGAGCTGTAAATGGCTGATGCGTTATCAATTAATGCCCGAAGTTGCAGAGCGGAAGGTTTATTAACAGATGGTAGCTCATATATATTAGAAATATGTTCGAGAAATATTAACGTTTTATTATCGTACCGTTCGTCAAGCCGCTGAAGAGCCTTTCTATAATTTTCGCCTGTTATTTCGAATGCACGTATAGTGTCAAGAACTTGACCAGATAGGCAATGTAACAAATGGTTGAAACGCTCAATTTCAGAGAGCGATGAATCGTTATCAACAAGCTGTTTGAACGTTGAAATAAAATTTTTATATGCAGCATATTTGCCATCAAAATGGGGTAAATGTAACTTGGGCAATTTAGATTTTGTAGTTGCTGGAATGGCGAAAGAAGATTCGATTGATCGTTTATAATTGTCACCCATGAGATCTATTATTTTAGTTTTTGTTAAAATACACAATTCCTCTAAGTCCGCCCGTGCATTATCTTTAGGGTTATGTGTTTCTATATCACTTTGTATAGAAAGTAATTGCT
The DNA here is from genome assembly GCA_963675445.1 of Linnaemya vulpina. NCBI lineage: Eukaryota > Metazoa > Arthropoda > Insecta > Diptera > Tachinidae > Linnaemya > Linnaemya vulpina. Next base: position 38,626,656 of record OY776281.1, read on the forward strand.
TGAAATAAGCTTCAACTAAACTTAAGCGACATTCAAGTTCAGAAGACGACATTGTATTTGTAACTAGGTTTTTAATTCGTGTTACATTTGCTTTAACAGCTGCGCGTTGCCTTTGCAGAGTCTCTGCTTCAGTCATTTTAAATTTTGTATGTTAATATCTCTTATCCAAATTATAATATTTCTCTTATAAAATATTAATATAAATGTGTTGTTGATGTATAATGTACTAAAGAGAATTATGTACTAAATATGTATGTGTTTACAATGTACAATGTAGATATATACGTTTGAAATGGTTTACGGGATTTCTTTTTGCTTTAAAGAAATGTTCTTTTTTTGCTATGAGTTTATTACATACATACATACGAATTGCTGATGATTTCTGGTTTTTTGTACGTACTACGTGTGTACATATGTATGTATGTATGTAATCTGTATGTTTGTATATCGAAGTATGTATGTACGATTATACTTGACACAACGGTTTTTTTTTTATTATAAAAAATAACAACGAATTTTATTTTTGATGAATAGATTGAATATTCTTCCTTTCTAGATTCTGCCGAATATTTAATTTAAATGAAATACCTGTATGTTTGATTTGCAGGTGACACTTCAAGCAAAGACTATAGATTTATAAAGATGTTGCACTTGAACATTTCAAAGAACAAAAATTGTAAAATTCTAACAGATGAGGGGGATAAGTAACAAGGGAGAATAAATATTACTCTCAGTTCTCTGAGCAAATCCAACAAAGAAACAATTAATATTCTCAAAGTTTGAGACTCAAACACAAATTCATACTTTGTTATGCTTGCTATGTGTGTATGTATTTACTTTGTTTTTGTTTTTAGGCTTTTTTTGTCTACATATTTTTAAAAACATTTGAATATATTCTACATACGTGCCATGTATTTATATGAACAAGCTCTATTGAAGAACAACACGACTACTTTTATTATTGTAGGACAAATATATCAATTTTGTTTTTGTATGAATCGAAATATGTATATTCACACCGAACTCATAATCCTCTTTTTAATAGTAGGTAGGTATACACATATACGTATGTACGTATATATCAGTGTTTCACTACTTACATTATATAAAATAAAATCCAATAATATCAAAGAAATACATATGTAGGTATTATATAAAAATTTTTACTTCATATTAGGTACATGTTAGTGTTTTAATATTTTAACTTTTTCAGCATTGGATGGTTTGTACTTGTACGTCTCCCAAGAGGAATGTTTTCTTAGTAATATAAGTATAAGCAAATTTAGAACTTCTATTCTGTGATTGTAACAATCATTTTTCTCGTCAAACCAGAACGAATAAATGGTATCTTTAGTACATGTTACGCACTGTTCCATAATAACTTGTTTAATATTTTTTATTGCTCTGTTCTCGAGAAATACCTTTTCGAACACTTTTATGTGAATTTTAGATACTTCGAAAAATAAGTCAGAGGGTGAACATAAACTTCCAAAATCTGATTCATTTTAAAAGTTTTTCGTATGAATATACATTTCTGATGGGCATGTTAAAATTTGGGAAGGTTTAATTATATCCATTCGACATTTAATGCAAGATATTCCTTTCGCTATATAGCCAATGAAATATCTACTTGAAGTAAGCTCTATCGACACATTCTCAGAGTGAAAGCTGTCAGCACTTTCATCAAAATATTCATTATTTTCGTTGTATATATCTACGACATCTACCGAGGGGGTTGGATCATTAAGTGATATACTGTCATTACCTTCTAAAACGGTTTGAAAGTCAACTGGCAAGTGTAGAAATCATTAATGTATTGGAAAACCCATTGTATTTTATTTGTATTAAGTGGTATGCTACTATTAAATTCAACATGCGTAAATGATCTAAATATATCTAAGACCAATATATACCTAATAATTCAGTATTAGTAAAGTGTCTAAAAGCCGATGAGAATAAACCTACCTTAATTTTTACAATAACAAAATGTATATGCGTTCGCTGCGGTAACGAAGCTAATCTTATTGGTTTCGCATCCAATATTTTCTCATATCAACTTATGCATATGAAAACCCCAGCAAACACTACGACAAAATTTTGAAGTAAACTGTTTCTTTATACCATTAACATATGATGCTTGATTTCCTTAATTACTTATTAGTACTGGGGGTGAATTACGGCATTCGATACGATTCGAAATTTTAAAATATCTCCATATAAACTATTGAAATATTTCGTAATTTCGTTCGATAACGAGTGCTGTAATTTGCCCCCTGATTTCAAATCAAGCATTCGTGTTTGTTGGGAAGCATACTTAACAATTGATACAAATACAAAACCACTGTTGTATAAACTTTATACGTATGAATTCTTTTTGCTGAGAATTTATTAAATTTTTGTGCTCTTACTCTCCATTGATTTCAATTCTCTCAGTTGTTATACACAAGTGGACTTAGCGGCTAAATCCACCAAGAAAATTTATATGGGCACAAAAATGTATGAAGAATGTATGGCAGTGCAACATCTTTATAAATCTATAGTCTTTGCTTCAAGTCTGCTTACGATGGATCCGAACTTTGTTTTGTTTGATACTCCAAACGGGTTATGGGTTTGCTCGTCCGAGTTGAGATTTGTCCCACGTAGAAAATGGGTGGTGGTAACCGAAATGTTGAAACGATATTGCTGCTATTAACTGTTGTTGGCTTTTTTGGAAACTCTTGCTCGAGTCGAATTCCAGCGTTGTTGATCGATATTAATTGACGAAAAGTCTTCTTTATTCTGGAAACTCTTGCTCGAGTCGAATTCCAGCGGTGATAATCGATGTTAATTAACGAAAACTCTTGTTCGAGTTGAACTTCACGAAATTGCGAAAGTAAGGGTGGGCCACAGTCGGCTTTTGTGTGGAAACTCTTGCTCGAGTCGAATTCCACGAAATTACGAACGTGAGGGATGTGCCCCGTTAGCGTTGTGTGGAAACTCTTGCTCGAGTCGAATTCCACGAAATTACGAACGTGAGGGATGTGGCCCCACGTTGGGCGCCAGAAATGATGAAACCTCTGGCTACTTCAATAAAAACTCGCTAGATGATTTGATGTTGCTTCTTTGATTAGTACAAGTGAAGTAATTTATTAACAAAGTATAATGTTTCAAAAGGGTTACGGTTTATGTTTTTAGTACATTTTTAAAATGAGAGAGAATTTGCCGAAAATTAACAAGAAAAGAAAATAGAAAAATATAAGCATGTACAACAAACATATGAATTTAATATAAGTACAATGAAGATCAAAAGTTATTATGATGATTTTACAAAACGTACTAAAGTCGACTAATGGAATTCAAATATTTAATAATTATTGCGAAAAGTGTCTCAACAGCTACTATACATATATATATATATATATATATATATATATATGTATATATACATATATATATATATATATATATATATATATATGTATATATATATATATATATATATATATATATATATATGTATATATATATATATGTATATATATATATATATATATATATAATAAATTAACTATTTGACATACTGTCATTGTACTATTATAATATGAAATTTATTTGTTGGGTGGTTAAGCAATATCTCTATGCATTTCAATGGCGCTTTATACCAAATCTTCAGTAGACTTTAACCACAGTTTTGAAAAGTTTCAAGCTTCTCAACTCATTAAAAGACTTGTATAAACCATCTGAAAATTCTGTTAATAAATTAACTATAAAAATTCACAAATGATTTAAAAAATCACATTATAATGAGTGTGATAAGTGCTATGAAACTTATACAAACCAAAACCCAACAAACAACTTTTATACGATATGACTCTATTATATTTTTCTACACCTTTATACGATTATAAATCCAATGGATTTCTCAGATGGTTTATAGAAGTCTTTTAAAAAGTTGAGAAGTTTGAAACTTTTCAAAACTGTGGTTTTTGAAAGTTTGGATGAAATTTATTGTCGTTTTTTCTCTGCAACAATGTCGCTCCGAAACCCAATGAACTGGCGTCGCAATGTAGTTCTGTTTCATCCTTTGGATCGTGGAGTGCTAAAATGGGGTACTCTATCATTTTCTTTTTTAGCATGTTGAATGATCCTAGTTCAGCTTTTCCTATACTAAATTTTTTTCCTTTTTAGTAAGATCGTGAAGGGGTTTTGCTATTACTGAAAAATCTTTTATAAACCTACGAAAATAAGAGCACATCCCTATGAAGCTTTGCACTTCTTGTACCTTTTTTGGCACTGGAAAATCTTGTATCGCCCTAATTCGATCATTGTCTGCCTTTATACCTTTTTTAGCTTCAGTCTGGAAAAAACTACATTTGTCTATTCTTAGCTCCAAGTTATTTTCCACTAACCGTCTAAAAACTTCTTTTAATATATTCATATGTTCTTCTACATTCTGTGTCGCCACCATAATATCATCAAGGTATATAACTACTTTTCCGTCTTGTATCATGTCGCTAAATATTCTATTTATAAACCGTTGAAAAGTAAAGGGTGCATTTGTAAGTCCAAAAGGCATCCTTAGGAACTCAAACTGTCCTAACGGAGTTGTAAATGATGTATATTTTACTGAATCCTGATGCATATAAACATGATAGTAGCCATTTCTCAAATCCATTTTCGAAAATATACTTTTGTTTACTAATCTATCGAATAAATCGTCAATTACGGGTATTGGGAATTTCGTTTTAGTAGTAATTTTATTTAGTTCCCTAAGATCGACACACATTCTTAGATCACCTGTTTTTTTTCTTCACTAACACTATTGGCGACGCATATTCAGACTCACTTGGACGTATGAAACCTCGCGCCACATGTTCGTCTAATATGGCCTGTAGTTGTGCTTTTTCAGAATATGATAGCCTTCTTGGTGAGTAATTAAATACCTTCCGATCATCTACTATCAAACGCATTTCGCATTTAATTGATGGTTCATTAGGCCGTTTTGGACTTACATATGAAACCTCATATAATTTCTCAAAATCTGTTTCTGTTTAAAAGTAAATTGTTTTCCAAGATCATATTCCAATTTCATTTCTTCACAGTCAGTAAGCAACATCTGTCTATCAAAATTATCTAAATCAGTATACCCCATGTATCAGCAGTGCTTAGCTTTGCTTGTTGTAACCTATCACTGATTTAATTTTTTTGCACAATCTTTGGCTTAAAATTCATCAAACTACTTCCTGAAGTGTTACCGCAATCTTTCTTGCTGCCCCGCAGTACATTTTCATTTCTCAGTTCTGTAATATTGTCCGTTTTAATTTCTTTAAAAGTAACAAGTTTTGTTTTACTTTGCTTAAGAAAACCAAAAACCAAAACCAAAGCGTATCCCATAGATTCATTATTAACGACCAGTAATTTCATTAAAACATTTTTAATAGCAAAAAAAAAAATTAAACATTTTATAACTCCACGTATTTTCAATTTACTTTTATTAAGGCCAACATAACTTCTTTCATTGTTTTGAAATATTTCTACCGTTTTCGGAACATACATCTGTCTAATGAAACTCACAGGACTGCCTGAATCTATGAGACATTCTAGATATATACACACATTTTCATTATATTTTGTAAAAAACTTAACATTTAGCAAGCTTACATAATCATTTTGATCATCTTTCCGTCTAATGTTTTTGTACAAAGTGCAGTCTTTAGCTTGATGTCCCACAGCTCCACAAGCAAAACATGCGCCATCCTCTCGCTTCGGCTTGCGGCATTCGCTGGCTATGTGGCCTTTGGTATTACAGTTGTAGCATTTGACTTCCCGTCTACTAGTTGGTTCTAGCGTATTCATCTTACCCCTATCGTTATTCGCTCTATTATCTTGACACCGCTGAGTGATTACGAAATGCTTGAAGAACTTCATTTTTTGTAGTAAAACCACGTACTTTCGCCGTGTTCCGCAAACTAACATGAGGAAAACCCTCTATAATATATTCGATGAGCTCATCATCATCCACTTTAAGGCTGTTCGCCAACATAAGTTTTTCGGCAAAATATGTTTCAAACCTTTCGCCCCTTTGCCATCGTCGGTTTTGTATTTTATTTCGAATCTGTAATTTCGATTCCTTCGTACTAAACATTCTCTCCATGTCATTCAAAAACTCATCAAGCGGCTCACTCATATATTTTGGATTCGTATACAGCCACTCCTGCGCCTTACCCTTTAACTTGCTACATATCAGTGCACGCAAAGTGTTATCTTCTACCACATAATTTTGACGTATATTGTAAAATTGCTGTCACCATCGAAAATAGGTAAAAGTTCTTTCAACGTTTCAAAAGGAATGTTACTCGTACATTTTTTCCCACCAGAACATTTATTTTCATTTATGTTGCACTTAGCCAACTCGTTTTCAAGTTCTAATAATCGTTTTTTCTTTTCTAGAATTTCTATTTGCCTTTTTAATATTTCAAGTTCTTCACGTTGTTTAACTGTCTCAGCTTTTTTATCGTTTTCTGCACTTTTCTCGATCTTGTCTTCTATATTTTCTAAAACTTCACTTTTTTCTGTCTCTACGTTGTCGTTACTATCGTAATCTCTGCTTTCTCCTTCACATTGTTGTGTCTCTACATTTTCCTTTTGCATTTTAACCTCGTCATCATCTTTACTTTGTCTTTCATTTGTAGTGTAATCAAAAATGCCGTTGAAATCGTTGTTTTTGCATTCTTTTTTATCACCATAATTTTTTGCCGTTAGCGCTGCCGTTTCTTGCTGAGACATTTCGCCTTCTGGCATAAACAAATCTTGAATACAAGTTCTTAATTTTTCAGGGCCACTTTGTATTCTGGAAATTATAATATTTTTTGTGCCACTCGACTCAATGCCGTTGTTTTGACACCACAATTTCAAATCTTTTTTATGTCGGTGGCTGACATACATACTTATGTAGTTGTGTACATCAAATTAAAAAATCAACACGCAAATTCGACCACTTCTGATATTTTAGCCTTAGTTGTCGTACCAAGACTGCTTTTATTTTTCTTTCATTTTTAGTTTTACATTGTACCTTAATCTATGTTATTTAAATGCTCTCTTATCTATGCTCCTTAATCTATGTTATTTACATTCTCTTAAATAAAATGGATATCTCTTAACATGACAATATGAGATTTAACACTTACAAGCTAACTTAATCATGAAGATGACTTTTGAATAATTATAATTATGACTACGTCTACAATATATATATATATATAGATATATATATATATATATATATATATATATATGTATATATATATATATATATATATATATATATATATTAATATATATAAATTTTTATCAACAATAAAAAATAATAGACCTTTTGCTTGAATAAACCTAATAAATTAATAAAAAATAAGGCCGAATAAATATATAATATATATATATATATATATATATATATATAAATATATATATATATATATATATATATATATATATATGTATAGATATATATACATCTGCACTTAAAAGCAAAATGCGCATATTAAAGCTAAATCTCAATCATTGTCAAGCATTGCTTACGCAAAGCCTAGTGAGGCATATAAAAAGATTGTACCTTAAAATTGGGTTGCTGATAATACACATACATCGGCTATATGAGCTACCAGTTCATTAACGTTGAGGAAAAATCAGCACCACTTTGTGGGTATCCGCGGGCGACTGTCTCTGGGATATGTTTGTACAGCTGCTATGTTTCTCCTTGTTATTATATTGATTACTCTGGCATTATTGTAGATAACATAGTGATGGACGCTGCTGCCAGGAGTCCTATTATAATAGTCGAAGATTTCAATGCGTGGTCTATTGAATGGTGTTGCCAGTCGGCAAATTCAAGGGGGAAAGTTTTATTTGGGAGCCCTTCCTGCACTGGGTGTTATAGTTTTAAATTCTGGAGATGAGCAAACCTTCAGGAGAGGCAATATTATATCAGTTATACACATTACGTTTGCCAGCAATATCATAATAAACCATGTAAGCTGGAGAGTATCTGATCTTTATATTCACAGCGATCACAGTACCATTATTATAGGTGTGCTGGATGATATGCCACATGACCCTTCAGGCACAAAATTTGACAGGATGGAAAGTGAATGTCTTTGATAAGGATATTTTTTCCATCTGTATGGAGGGTATGGACTTGAGTGGTTCAGCTGAAGATATGGCAGTACAATTGGTAAACCATACCACGCGATCGTACGATGAATCTGTGGTGAAGCGGAAAGATACTTGCTAGAAGGCAATCTACGAAACTCGAGGTGGGTTAAAAAATAGTGCAAACCAACAGAATTATAGGGATAAAAGGAGAGCCTTCAAAATTGCAAGTGTTTTGTTAGTGTCTGTAATGAGGTAGGTAGTCTTGCTGATAAGCTGCACACCAAAAAACTTAAATGTCTAGGTCCATCGCAACTGAGTAAAGGGTCAATCTTGGAGAGAGTTATAGACCACCTCTTCCCCCATCAAGAAGTGTTGCTTTGGGAGCACAATTCTCTTAGCGAAAATTTATACTTTCCCTCGGTTACAATAACTGAGATCGAAACAATTGTCTCTACGCTTAGAGACAAAAAAATGGCAAACTGCTAGAATGTGTAATTTGCAGAAGACTTGCAAATTGCGTTGAAGACAGACAGGGCCTATCAGACAACCAATTTGGCTTCAGGAAAGCCAGATCAACAGTGGATGCTATAAATATGGTAGTAGGAACTGGTGCTAGTGCTATTGATGGAAAGAGTTGGAGGAATGTTACAAAAGAGTACTGTGTAGTTGTGTCGTTAGATATTAAAAACGCGTTGAACACAGCAAACTGGTTTCATATTTTTTATACTTTAGCTCTCTTAGACATCCCAGAATACTTGATAAGAATAGTACCGTATAATTTTCGAAATGGAAAATTGATCTATGAAAACCTTGGATTAGTGGAGGAGTTCCCCAAGGATCGATACTTGGACCATTAGTTGTGAAACTTAATGTACGATGAAGTACTGAGGCTGAGTTTACCTAAAAGGGTATATGTAGTAGGGTTCGCAGACGACATAGCATTAGTGTGTGAAACCAAAGAATTATTAGAGGCAGAAACCATCGAAAATGCCAGTGTAAAGACCTGGATTAATTCAAAGGGATTAACTCTAGCTGTTCATAAAACCGAAGCAGTTTTGATTAGTAGCCGCAAGGCTAGGGAAACTACTACCCTGAAAGTTGTCACCTATTGTATCAATAAAAAGAATTTCTGAAATATCAAGGCATGATAACTGACATTCGTCTATCTTTTCGTGAGAACTTGTGATATATAGTATGTAAAGCATCAAAAACCGACTTGGCGCTATCTCAGATTATGCCAAATTCAAGAAGGCTAAAGTATCTTCAGAGGAAACTGCTCACTGGGGTAGTAAGGAGCATTATTGTATATGCACACCCAGTGTGGTCAGGTTCACTTAGATAGTCCACATATATGGGCAGTGTCAGACGAAGCCGCTTTTATAATTACAGGTATGATCCCAATCGATTTAGAAATCATGAATATGGATGACACAGACTTATATCTAGAGAAGTGGCAGGAACGCTGTTCAACCACTGAAATACGCAGATGGACATATAACGGCTGTTTTTTATAGGGGGATACAACTTTGAGTTGGCATCGCTGCTTCAGTTAACCACTCATTTAACAGCTGATAGTTTTTTTTATTTAGTTTGCTTTGACATTTCATTATGGATCGACTAACACCAGAGCAACGCGTGCAAATTGTGGAAATTTTTAATCAAAAGAATGGTTCTGTTCGTCAAACTTATCGTGCACTTCGTCCATTTTGTGGCGTACATAATCGTCCTTCAAAGCTGCTAAGTCGAAGAACAATAGATCGTTTTCGGACCACATTTACTGTTACTGATAATGTGCATCTCGTGAGATACCGAACAGTGCGCACTAAAGAATCTATAGCCGCTGTACAGGAAATCATTGAAGATGATCCTAATCAATCAATTCGTAGCCGTTCTCAGCAACTGGGGTTGTGTCCTTCCACTTTATGGAAAATTTTAAGCAAAGGTCTTGGCTTAAATCGTTCAAGATTCAACTTGTGCAGAAATTAAAGCCAAACGACCATCGTATGCGCCGCCAATTCAGCGAATGGGCTGAAGCACAAATTGATATTGATTTTGAATTTCCATTCAAAATTTTATTTTCCGATGAAGCCCATTTTTTGTTGAATGGGTACGTAAATAAACAGAATTATCTCATTTGAAGTGAGGAGAATGCACAAGTTCTTGTCAAAACACCATTACATCCGGGCTAGCGGAGTCATTGGCCCATTTGTCTTCAAAAACGATGATGGTCAGAATGTTGCTGTTAATGGTGAACGGTATAGGTACATGGTTCAAACTTTTTTCGTACCTCAATTAGCTGGCATTAATCTTGCTGATATGTGGTTCCAACAAGACGGAGCCACATGCCACACAGCGGGCGCTACAATTGATTTACTCAGAGAAACTTTTGACGAAAAAATAATTTCACGAACTGGCCCAATTAATTGGCCCCCAAGATTATGTGATTTAACCCCATTGGAATATTTTCTTAGGGCTTATGTAAAGTGACTTGTGTACGTCGATAAACATTAAACAATTGAACACCTGGAAATCAACATTCGACTAGTTCGCACTAGTATTGCGCATTTGTACGCACCAACGGTGGCGGCCACATGGCCGTAATCATATTTATACATTAATGTCATAAAATTTTCTATCTAATTAAGACCATTTAATTAATATCAAAAATATATTACCATGTTTTATTAAGATTTAAACTTGTATCATTCTATAAAAAACAATCGATACATTAATACCCGACATTAGGTTATAGCTGACTAGGAAACATGGTGATTTAATCTATTACCTGAAAAGATTCTTGTCTTGACATGGTTGTTTTAGATCATATCTATTTCGTCCTTGTCTGCTCACGATTCAACAACTGCAGGTCATATTTAGAAGAAAGGTTGGGGTATAGTACAATTATTGGGTATATGCAAAGCTATTTCATTACAGCGAAGCAACTTTTTTGTGAAACACAATGTCAAGTACAAGGCAAATTAATTAATTCGCCTTTTCAAATAAAAGAAAATGTTACATTAATAAAATTAGTTTTGTTCATCATTGTGACTAACATTGAATATTAGAATAAAGATGTAAATGGAAATTAGATGTATGCTCACAAGATAAATAAATTTATAAAACTAAGGCATGACTGAACAAACTTGGCATTCCAACGGGATGAAATCACACCACTTTGTAGAAAGTACTGATACTAGCAAAAGCTGGTATGAACTTTCATAAAACAATTCCACAAACTACGTACAGTTAGCTTGGCACACATTATGGAAGAATTAAGTATGTATGAAGATAATGGATTTATTTAATTTTTAGGCCGAATGCAGTGTTACACACTGGGTATTTTTGTATGGAGGTGTGGAAAAATATATATATTTGTCAAAAAATGTAGTGATTTCATCACAAATTTAGTTTTATTTATATAGTAAAACATAAAAGTAATCAAAATAAAGAAAGTTAGAGAAATGTATATCGTTACCTACAATGTAAAAAGCCCTAACTAACAAAAATATTTAAATAATATTTTTAATTTATTATATATTTTAAATAAATTTTTAGTTTTATCATAAACTTAGTTTTATTTATATAGTAATACATAAAATAATCAAAATAAAGAAAGTTTGAGAAATGTATATCGTTACCTACAATGTAAAAAGCCATAAATAACAAAAAAATTTTAATGATTTTTTAAATTCTTAATTTATTATTTATTTTAAATCTATTTTTAATTTATTATTCTAGAAGAACCTTAAATTCGTCGCTTATAGTACTATGCCTTTTCTGGCTAAATGAAGGAGTCAAATGCGAGATCATGGGATCTGATTTTACCATCCTTCCGTGCATAATATCTTCGTTCGTGGCAATTCGACTGCATTTTCTGGAGTGTCTAAGGCGATATTTTTTATAGTCTCTGTTACGACTTTCCTGAGCCTCTTCATGTAGTAAACCTGCAGGCAAAATATACTTTTCAATTACATCTTTTTCATGAATCAGAATTTTACGAAGGGTAGGTGGCATATTGTACCACTCGTACAGTGCATCAAACTCTTTTGCCATCTCTAGACAAAAATCACCAAATTTTTTTGGATCTACTACCTCGGAGATTGTTATAGCTTTAAGAATTATTAAAAACTCTTGATTATGTTTTCATCTAGATCCGTGATTTCGGAAATCAAAGCCGGGGTAGCAAGGAATCTTCCTGACGTATTTCCTGTATTTGTCGTACTGGAGCCTTGCTTAACAGTATCAACCTGTATTCCAATTTTTTCTTTAAGTTCACGCTTTATCAAACATTTTCGGGCTTCTTTTATCGGACGAGTATTTGTATAGCATTGAGTATATGTAGCAAAACTTTATATAAACAGATGAAAGTAATTGTAATTTTTGATTTTTCTAAATTTGTTTGAGCAAAATCCGACTGGTGGTTCTTGAGTTATGTTTAACAAAATAGCTTTATTAGAATTGAGTCGCGAATCAATCAGCTGAAGAATGTTGTATTGTGTAATGCAACAAATTGAGAGGTGGCACCTGGTGCCACTAGATATTGATTAAAATGTAAAAACAGATATGAAACAATGTATTAGTAGTGATTTCTAACTGTGGGACAGTACGGCTAAAATTGCAGGTCCAAACGTTTGGAGAAAAAAGGGATTTTTGTTATATGTTCATAAAAATAAACAAACAAAAAAAACTTAAGTTTCTGCAGAGTTTATTTTTTAAATTTTAGTTTTTAAATTTTATAATTAATATTTTAGTATTTTAAATAAAAAATAAAAAGAAAAACGTTAGCTCACATAATAAAGTAGTATTCGTTTTGAAATTCTTAGGTTTAAATTAAGTTGCTTCGATAATAAGCTTGAGACGGCTATAAAAAAACTAGCAGTCAGATCGGAGTCATTTTTTTAATTTGATTGCACATTTAGAAGCCAATATTTATTTTTGCCGAAAGTTTTGGAAATTTCTCACAGAGCCTTTATTACCTCAATTAACGCCCACCACTCATTTTGTTATTTGTAGTGTTGGGGCCTTCATTTACGCCATACTTTATAATTTATTAGTTCTAATTTGAAAAGTTAGATATTACTTGGTTTAAATTACATTTGGATTAATATCATATCCTGTAAACACACTCTGTATTTTAATTTCCAATATTTTCTATATTTGTTTCCAAAATTATTATACAGTTACAGTTGTGGAACTCTTGTAAAGTATAAAAAAAAGCAAATAACAAATAAATGCTCGCAGTTCTTTTTATAACGTTTTGTCGACAACAAGTGCGTTGTTCCTTTCATCTTGCCCCTGTGCAATTCGTCGCTCTCGTGTTATTTGAAACTCATCTTAGTTATCCATAAATCATACATTTTTTGGCGCCCAACGTGGGGCACGAAATAATTAAAACCAAACTAAATAAAATATAAAACAAACAACTAAATTTAACTCCTTTGACAGTGCGAATTTATTGTGTAAAAAAAAAATAAATATCATTAAATATAATTAAAAGGAAAGTGTAATCGTCAAATTCCTTTTATCGCATTCGTCGCTCAGTTTCTCAAACAAAAAAAAAACAAAAAATAGTAATAAAAATCTCTTCGTTTGTTAAAAGTTAAAATTAACATAATAAGAGAACCGTACAAAGCATACATACGGGTTACCAAAAATCAAATATCTCAATATGCCTGATTTAGAAGCTCTTCAAAAACAGCGGACAACATCAAAAGCAAATGTAACAAGAATTAAAAATTTAATTTCTTCCTCTATGTCTATTGCTGAATTGGAATGTCGTTTGTCTCTTGTCGAAGCTTATTTTAAACAGCTTTTATCAATACAAACAAATATAGAGGAACTTAATCCAAAAGACACAGCAAGAATAGATATTGAAGATTTATGTATCAAAACAAAATCAAAAATTATTGAATTATTGGGCGATAATTACAAACGTCAAAGTTTTGATACATCAATTAGTGTTCCTGGTGCTACTCGCAGCAAGCTGCCCAGTCTCGATTTGCCAAAATTTGACGGAAAATATTCGGCATACAAAAATTTCATATCTTCGTTTAAACAATTTGTCAATGACGACTCATCTTTATCCAATATCGAAAAATTTAACCATTTATTGCATTGCTTGTCAGGGCAAGCATTGGATACTGTTCGTGCGTTCCAAATAACATCTGAAAACTACGAAAAAGCTTTACAGCGATTAGTAGATCGTTACGACAACAAAACACTTATTTTTATAGAACACATTCAAAACCTTTATGAATTACCGAATATAAATAAATCAAGTGGAATGCAGTTACGCAGTTTGGTGGATAGTGCGTCCGCTATTTATAGTTCTTTGAAGTCATTGGGAACGGCTGATGACATATGTAGCGCTTTAATAATACATTTGATAAATCAGAAAACGGATAGCTATACCCAAATCAAATGGAGAGAAAATTTAGACTATGCACAGTTACCATCATGGGATGGATACTGTAAGTATTTAGAGCGAAGATGTCAGTTCTTAGAGTCGTCTGAAAATTTCCCATCAATCTCCGGTGCCAACACAAATTACCAAAAACGTCATATACAACGCCAACAAAATTATCGTTCAACTTTTCATGCTCAACAAAGATTGTGTTCCCTTTGTAAGTGCGTCGATCATTGGCTAAGTGGTTGCCCAAAATTTAAAACATTAAGTAGTGAAGATCGTTTTACCACCGTTAAAAAATTGGGATTGTGTATAAATTGTTTGTCAGAGGGCCACATAGTGTCTAAATGCTCATCAAAAAATAAATGTAAGACATGTAGTAAATCTCACCACACGATGCTTCATCGAAATACAACACAGAGCAATGACTCACCGCCGCCGGATTCGGTCTCGTTGCGTCCGACGTCGTCATCTTCGTCTCCGTCATCAGCAGTCGTAAACGTTCATTGCGAAAAATCATCTGACGGAGTAATTTTAGCTACAGCAGTTATTCTTGTTCGTGATTTTTCAGGTGATTTTAAGTTATGTCGTGCTCTTTTGGACTCGTGTTCCCAAGTAAATCTTATTACTGAAAATTTTGCGAATGTCTTAAATTTACATAAACGAAAAACGTTTATCAATATCGTTGGTGTCGGTTCTACGTCAACAAAAATCAAATTCGAAACAAGTACAACAATTCGTTCTCGTTATAATAGTAAAGAGTATTCAATTATCTTTTATGTTACAAACCGTGTTTCTGGATATCAGCCAAATATGGATCTCGATATCAAACATTGGAATTTGCCTTCAAATATAGATTTGGCTGACGAACGTTTTAATGAATCTCAACCAATAGATATTTTGGTAGGAGCTGAAGCTTTTTTCGAAATCCTTGGTACGAAAAAGATTAAACTTGGAAATGATTTGCCTATTCTGCAAGAAACTAGCTTTGGCTACGTTGTGTCTGGAAGTTATAAAACGTTGAAAAATACTCAAAAAATTCAGTCATATACTACATTAAAAAATAGTGATGAAAATTTAAATAAACAGTTGGAATTATTATGGTCTCTTGAGAAAATTTCACATCCTACAACAAACTATAATGTAGAACATCAAGCTTGCGAAACTAATTTTACGAGAAACGTTCAAATTCTAAATGATGGAAGAGTTCAAGTGATGCTTCCATTTAAAGACGACCCTTCAACTCTAGGTTCATCATATGAAATAGCGTTAAAAAGATTTCAATACCTAGAAAAACGTTTGTCATGTAATCCTAGCATAAAACAACAGTATGTACAGTTTATGAAAGAATACGAAGAATTGGAGCACATGACAAAGGTAGAACCAAACCTTCAAAAACTAAATTTTTATTTACCACACCAATATGTACTAAAACCGTCTAGTGAAAGCACTAAATTACGTGTTGTATTCGACGCATCGTCAAAAACGACATCAATGAAATCATTAAACGATATTTTATGCATCGGGCCTACGATCCAAGAGGACTTGTTTTTGTTGCTGATTCGATTCAGAATTTCAAAATACGCTTTAACAGCTGACATTACAAAGATGTACCGAATGGTAATTGTACATCCATCGCATCGCCCATTTCAACAAATTTTGTGGAGGTATAATGAAGACCAACCGATATCTACTTATCAATTAAATACAGTAACATACGGAATGTCTTCTTCGCCATATCTTGCAATTCGTAGTTTGCAACTTCTTGCCGAAAAGTATCAAAATATATATAAAGTTGGCTCTGAAGTAGTAAAAACACAGTTTTACGTTAATGACCTCCTAACTGGAGCTGATGATTTAGAATCTCTTAGCAAAATCAAAGATGAGACAACATTACTATTAAAACAAGGTGGGTTTGAACTGACAAAACTTAAGGCTAATAATCTTTTGCTACACTTAGAAGAAAATCAAGCTAAAAATATGAATATAAATGAACAGGCAATCACAAGTGCACTCGGAATTACATGGAATCCAAAAACAGACAATTTTCTATTTTCTTTTCAACCCAAAAAGCAATATGCTGTTGTAACAAAACGTGCTATTTTGTCTTTGGTTTCATCTATATTTGATCCAATGGGATTAGTTTCACCTATTGTGATTCAGCCAAGAGTCTTATTGCAAGATTTATGGGTAACAAAAATCGATTGGGATACTGAAGTAAACGCAAAAGCCAAGGAGTCGTTTTTAAATTTTATAGAAGATCTCAAGACTTTACATATATTGAAAGTACCACGATACATACTACAACTTGGTCAAGGCTCATTGCAGCTACATGGCTTCTGCGACGCGTCAACGCGTGCCTACGGATGCTGTTTATATGCTCGGTTTGTAAATGAAAAATGTGAAGTATCTGTTTATTTAATAACATCAAAATGTCGTGTTGCACCAACTAAAAAGAGAACGATGCCTCAATTGGAATTGTGTGCCGCACATCTACTGTCAAAATTGTATGCAAAAGTGTCACCAGTTTTTGAAAAATTCAACCCCGAAACATTTTTGTGGTCAGATTCTAATATTGTGCTTTCGTGGATTAAAAAGCATTCATCTACTTTAGTGACGTTCGTCGGAAATCGAATATCTGATATTCAGGAGGAAACTTCAACTTGCACCTGGCGGCATGTTCCCACATCCAGCAATCCTGCTGATATTTTGTCACGTGGCTGCTCCGTTTCCGAGTTATCATCATCAATCTGGTATACCGGTCCACGATTTCTCCAAGAAACTCCACAAAACTGGCCGAAAACTTTATTACCGTTACATGACGATGTTGCAAATTCGGCAATTCGCAAAACTGTTTTAAAATGCCACACTGAAGATAATTTGATATTAAATTTTATAAATCGTACGAGTTCATACACTAGGATATTACGTGTCATATGCTGGTTATTAAGATTACGCTACAAAAACAAATCCAGTGAACTGAGTCCCGAGGAACTTCATCGAGCACTACTCTGTGCTGTTTACGTCACACAACAACGTTATTTTCACGAAGAACTTCATATATTGAATAAAAATCAACAAATAAAGAGTTCTCTTAAGTCGCTTGGTTTATTCTTGCAAAACGTGAATGGATTTTCATTGATTAGAGTTGGAGGTCGATTGCAGAATGCAGAAATTCCCGAAAATCGTAAACACCCTTTTTTACTCCCAAAAGATTGCCATTTGGTTAACGTTATAGTACGAGACATTCATATGAAAAATTACCATGCAGGTCCAAAGGCACTTTTGGCCTTTGTGCGACAACATTTTTGGATAGTCGGCGCGCGAAATCTCGTTCGAAAGACTGTACGTTCGTGTATCAGCTGTATACGCTACAAACCAAAACTAGTACAGCAGGTAATGGGTGACTTGCCAACCGAACGTGTTACTCCAGCAAGACCATTTGAAAGATG
Organism: Linnaemya vulpina; assembly: GCA_963675445.1. Taxonomy (NCBI): domain Eukaryota; kingdom Metazoa; phylum Arthropoda; class Insecta; order Diptera; family Tachinidae; genus Linnaemya; species Linnaemya vulpina. The sequence continues at coordinate 38,644,644 of OY776281.1, forward strand.
TGGAGTGGATTTTTGTGGCCCTATATACACCTACCTAAAAATAAGAGGGAAACAGCCGTATAAGTGTTATGTGGCAATTTTTGTGTGTTTTGTCACGAAGGCAGTACATATAGAGGCCGTATCCGATTTATCGTCAGAAGCCTTCATTGCTGCCTTGAAGCGTTTAATTGGTCGACGTGGCTTACCATCAAATATCTACTGTGATAACGCCACAAATTTCGTTGGTGCTAACGCACAACTACAAGAACTCAAAAGCTTTTTCATGGACAAGTCGTTCAAAAATGATATCAATAATTTTTGTTGTAAAAATTTTATTAATTTCAATTTTATTCCTCCCAGAGCACCGCACTTTGGAGGTATTTGGGAGGCAGCAGTAAAGTCTGCCAAAGGTCATCTCTACCGCACACTAGCTAATGCAAAGATGAACTATGAGGAACTTTCAACCACTCTAATAGAAATTGAAGCCATCATGAACTCTCGCCCAATTTCCTTTCAATCGAATGACCCCAATGACTTGGAGGCATTAACAGGGCATTTTTTAATTGGTGCTCCCCTGAATTCTTTGCCTGAACAACATGTAGAATGCCATGAAATAAGCAATCTTCAGAGGTGGAAAAGAATAACGGCAGCTAAGCAACAATTTTGGAGAATGTGGTCGAGCGATTACTTAAACGAGATGATTCAAAAAAGTCGTTGGTGCACTGCAAGTTCAAATATCAAGTTAAATACACTTGTTCTCATACATGAAGACAATACACCCCCCATGAAGTGGGCACTTGGTCGAATCGTAGCTACGTATCCTGGCAGAGACGGAAAAACTAGAGTGGCAGATGTTAAAACTACAAAAGGCGTTTTTCGAAGATCAATACTCAAGCTAGCTGTTTTAGTCAACCCTTGAAAGACATACCTTTCAACACCGCCGGAATGTTGGGGCCTTCATTTACGCCATACTTTATAATTTATTAGTTCTAATTTGAAAAGTTAGATATTACTTGGTTTAAATTACATTTGGATTAATATCATATCTTGTAAACACACTCTGTATTTTAATTTCCAATATTTTCTATATTTGTTTCCAAAATTATTATACAGTTACAGTTGTGGAACTCTTGTAAAGTATAAAAAAGCAAATAACAAATAAATGCTCGCAGTTCTTTTTATAACGTTTTGTCGACAACAAGTGCGTTGTTCCTTTCATCTTGCCCCTGTGCAATTCGTCGCTCTCGTGTTATTTGAAACTCATCTTAGTTATCCATAAATCATACATGTAGTATAATGCGAAATCGATCAATTAGTTGCTCCTCTATACCAGTCACATCGGCAACAAGTGCAGTGTTAGAAAAGAAACGCCTGGACGTAGTTCCATCGTTAGTAGACCTGAAGATGTACCTGTAACAGTTTGTGCTGTCTTGCTATCTAACATTGTTAACACGAAATTCTTGATTGAAAATTGCTTCCCGTACTCTACAACTTGGGTATTTTTCAAAGCAGCAATATCTAAATTAATTTTTTCTTTTGCTTTTTTGGTAAATCCAAAAGAAATAGGACGGCAGAATCTTGTTGATGACGGACTTTTATTTCGCCAATATTCTTCTTGAGAAATCGTCTGTAGACTTAACGGGCCAGTAACAAAGTTTTATCGCTTACATCAGCACGTGGCTAAAAGTATGCCATATCTTTCTGTAACTTTTTAAAATTAAAAATTTCATGAACTTGGAGACAGATTTTATGATATTATAAAAGATTATTAATTATTTAAACTTTATTTTTTTAATTGATATTATCTTATCTTTCATTTTATTATAGCGGGAGCTCCTAGCACCATCGAGCAAACCTTTTTTTCTTACAAGGAAGTTTGTAATCACGGCACATTATGGAACAAATTTTACTCTATCATATCTTTTAAACCATATGAGCGAACTTTATAATTCTTTTTTTTAAGTATACAGAAAAAGCTATGTTTGAAAAAATTCACTATTTAAATCAGAAAAATAAAATCGTCTTACGTACAAACACTATAGAAGTGCGTAAACAGTTTTCAATATTTTGTACCAAAATTTACATGTGACTTTACTTCATTATTTCAAAGACAAATAAACGTCTTTTTGGGATACAATTTATAGATTCTTCATACTTAATCAATTTTCTACAAAATTGCATCATTAAATTTTTAAATGTAATGTGTCGAAAAAATTTTTGTTGCACAAAAAATCCCACTGTGCGACGGGTTAATATATAAGACATGTTATATTTCTTAATGTTTTCGTGAAGCATTACCAAGGCACCACTTGATATCAAAATGACTTTTTGAAAAATTGGCGCAACTTTTTTATTTGGTACAATTAGACCGCACATGAAATCATTCATTTTAGCTAATTTGTGTTGCTGGTTATATAAAGCAATCCCAAATGGTTCCTTGAGCTACTGAAGTTTATGATAGCAATACGATCTTAAATTTTAAGACCATGTAAGTTACCTTGCGAGGGCATCTAGAAAAATTCAAGCCAATCGTTTATAATGTTAGTAAAATCAGCAGTCTTGAGCTTTTTAAAGATCCAGCCCAAGGGAGTAGCACCGTTTGATTGCATTTACAGTTGTATTGGAGAGCAATTGAGCTGCCAGCTGAACTTTTTGTCTTTCTGCTTACATACCTGGACCTCTGACTGAAAGACGTTCGTTGATTAGTTTATATATAATGGATATATCACTGCTATTAGTCGTATATTTCATTTACACTGCCCTTGTGCGGCCTGTTAAAATCTCATTCTTAACAACCAGACCTGTATCCAAGAAAAGGTTTCTAGACAACTTTAACAAATGCGGAACATCAGCGAAGGTAAAAACCTTTTCCTGCAAGTTTACAGGATGCTGAAAACATGGCTTATTTAAGGGGATAGTTGTTAATTTAATGAGATAAATAAATTACATTCAATAAAGTTAATGTTCTGTGTCAATGAAATATATTATTTTGATGTTGTAATAAAAATTATCAAAATTAAGAGAAATATTGAATAGTAAAAACAAAGACGAGATCACCATAAACAACGAGATCACCATGAAACCATAACCAGATATCTATTTTAATATTAATTAAGAACTTTTTCTATTTACCTAACATTTTAAATGAAATGAGATCCTTAAGTTTGATTTTAACTCTGGCTAGTTAAAATTGGACAATTCCATTTGTTATATGTGGTGGGCGTCAACCGTGGTGTTGGGCTTTTAATATTTACCTGTTATTACACCTAATTCTCGCCTCATATTACGATGTGTTGGTCCCATATCACAAACAACTGCCACCACCGGGAAACCAGGATTGGATAGCTGCGATATTATTTCAAACAAAATTTCAGTAGTCATTTTACAATCAAAATCACGATTTTCGTAGACCCCGAGCCATTACTACTTACACGTACTTTGCAGGTTTTCTAACAACATAATCTACTGTGTACTCGAAGGTTCAAGCCACCTTCATTTCATCAAATGATAAGACACATATCTTGCCTGTAGAGCAGACACGCTATTATAGTTACGGAAGGAACTAGGTAATCTTGCAGCAAACTAAGGCAAAATGGTTTTTTTTTACTGATCTGCTATTTATAACATTATTACTTAAAAACCAAAATTGAAAAACGGAAAAAACATTTACCGTGACAAAGACGACGATTGCATATCATGAAAGAGGTGTTGACTCTTACCCACTGTTATAATTTGTGAAGAGTTGAAGTGGTCCGAACAAATTTTTAATTTTTGCGTAAGTTTTTTCTGACAAATCACACTATTTCCTTTTGTTTTCTTCTTTAGAAAGATAGAAAAATTTTCCATTCCCCTGCTTTTCTGAAAGTCTATTAAAAACAATTGTCGATCCCGTTTTTTCGCCTGAAAATGTACTTTTTTGTGAGTTTGTTTATGCAGAGATTTATACCGCTCTTTTTTCCAAAACAGTTGATTTGCATTAAAAATATAATTTCTATCGTTTATCACTTTGTTTTAACAGCTTTGAATTTTATAAAGATATTATCATATTAACTGAAACTTGGCTTAGTAAAAAAAAATATGTTCTGAAATTCTTTCCCCTAAATAGCATACATTTAGAAGAGAGAGAGAGATTGTTGTACGACAATGAATAACGAGATTAAGAAAACTGTTGGTGGAGTATTAATTGTGATTTTAAATAAATATCCGTCCGAACAAATAATTCTTAAAAATGTTTACATCTTGAGATACTATGCGTCTTAAGCTGGAATGGCTCATGGTTTCAGAAGAAAATTTATGATCTGAAACATTTTTTTTATATGTAGGTTGACGTTTCTCTCTTAAAGAGAGCGAGAGAGAGTAACTTCTTTCGTAACATGAATTGATTTCATTTTAATTCCCATTCCGAAACATTGCAACTGTGCTGCTAGTAAATTTAATTTTTTAAGTAAAGTAGAACTAAGATGCCACATCATATTATATGTACATATGTATAATAAAATACAGAACTTGTTTTATACATTTTGTATGTATAACAGCGCTTTCATATTGTTTGTATTGTTCATATTGTTTGTGTTTATAATAAAAAACGGAGTACTTGTGTTGTATTGTTCGGCATTAAAAATAAGTAACTGGTGTAAATTGATATAAATAAAACTAAATAAATAGTGGTATTGCCCAATTGTAAAACTCACACACATAGTTTACAAAATTATTTCATATAGTACACTTGATGTTCCAGAATAAATGCGCGAAGTGGATGAATACCTTCAGAACATACTCTCAAAGAACTAAAAATGTTTCAGAACATAAAATTTGTTTTGAAACCATGTGCGAATCCAGCTTAACGCATTTTTACCGCTTGATGGATTGTTTTGTGCGTCTCCTGGCCACTTTATAAAATCCTATAAACCCACATTAAACAACAAGCAGCATAACCACAAACAAGAAAAACGGGTTTGTGGTATTAAATATATTCCCGGCCTCACAGACAACAAAACAATTAATACAAACTCAATAAAACATTAAATACAATATTCACAAAAACAAAAACACCAATAGAAAAATTACAACAAAGTAACGTAGTGTACGAAATACCATGCAAAGTTAATGACACAAACAGCTGTAATCTGTTATATATTCGCACAACACATAGATATCTGGGAACAGAAGTAAACGAACATAAAAATTATATAAACAAAAACAAAGCCAACACTGCTTTCTCAGAACACGTAATGCAAATACAAGACAAACCATACTTTGACAATATGCGAATATTGGATAAAGTAAACAACACTAAAGAAGGATTCACCCATGGTTTCAGAACAAAATTTATGTTCTGAAACATTTATTTTATATGTAGGTTGACGCTTCTCGTTTAGAGAGAGAGATAGAGAGAGCGAAAGAGAATAACTTGAAACGATGAGTGAATCCAGCTTTAGTAATAAACTATAATGATTCCCTTTATATCATTAGCTTTTATATTCTTGCTATTACATCATCGCTGTATATGATGAATATTTAGTCGCTATATCTGGAGTATTTAATATACATATTGTCATCTAACGTTGTGTTTGTAATTTTGATATGCCATTACTTTCTTGGAAAGCTTCTACAGATAACAATTCTTTAATTCCACCAGCTCTCGACACTGCCAAAACATTTATTACTGGATTATTTCAATACTTCTTATCTCAAATTAATTCAAAATGCAATAACATGGACAGGATGTTGGACCTTATATATGTTAACGAACCTTCAGGTTTTTCAATACTACATCATACACCTGTTTCTTATCCAAACAATATTTATCATCCAACTATTGAATTAAACCATTTCTACTTGCACCCATTTCATAGTAAAAATGTTGCTCATGACTCTGCTGTCTTCAATTTTAGTCTTACAAATTATGATAAATTATTATTATTACGCCGGCTGTCACAAATAGATTGGTTTCATGAATTTACTATCTGTGAAGGAGTCTTCGATCTGAGTATAAAACCGTTTACAGTATTCTAAATTACTGTTTTTTGGTTACTACTCCTAAAGTAATTCCCACTAAACCAGTTGGTCCTCCATGGGACTCAATGTTTCTGGCTAAACTCAAGAACAAATATATTAAAATGTATAAAAATTATAAGAAGACGTATTAATTACGCTTCTAATCAAACGGCGTATAAAAATTATATATCTAAAATGAGTAATAGTCTTAAAAATAATCCCAAATCGTTTTAAAGATTTATTAACCCCAAGAGACGAGCAATGGATTTTCCCTCCGTTATGAAGTTGGGTTGCACAGAATCATCAGACAATCATGAAATAAGTAGTATGTTCGAAGATTTTTTTTGCTTCGACTTATTCGTCGTCATCGTTTAATATTAATAATCATTACCCGTACTACAATATTAATATTTCACCGTTTGATAAACAAAAATTTTTAAAGTATATAAGAAAACTCAAATTTTCACATTCTCCTGGTCCGGATGGTGTTCCCAGTTGTACATTGAAGTTCTGCTGAAGTTTCTATGTGTCCCATTAACGCATCACATATCCTCCATTTCAACGTCCAAGCAACATGGATTTCGGGAACCTCGGTCTCCGGTTACGAATTTACTTGAGCTTACGACTTTAGTAAATGAAGAATTCATTCGCGGAGATCAAACTGAAGTTTTATACTTTGATTTGAGTAAGGCAGTTGGCTAAGTAAGTCACAATCTTCTGCTGTATAAACTAAACCGCATTGGCTTTGGAACATCATTTATAAAATTGATTAAATCTTACTTAGGGCCATTATTACAACTTGGTGCTATCTTAAAGTGAGATTTTATCATTCGGATAAATACATTTTCATTATTAAAACTTTCCTCTAACCTAAATATGAGCGATATATTAAGTGCAAGCTAGACTTTATGATAAGTTTTACCAGGAAGATTTATGTTTATATTACCATATTTTCTTATATCTTAATATATTAGCGCCAATCATATTTCTTCTTCACTTGAAAAGTTTATTGCCCGCTTTCTCACAGCTCGCACGTTTGTTTCCTTAGATGCTGACATTTTTTATTTTATAACATAAAATTATATTTTCACAAATAAAAGCTACATATATTTTCAAAAGGTAAAAACATGTGCGTCGGGGCCACTACAATTTTTCGCCATCTAAATAATCCTTCAAAAGTAGTCGGTAATTGCTAGCGGTATTGCCACACGATAAGAAATATACATTTGTTGTGCTAACGTGCCATTTACTACCACCAACTTTGTCGCCAAAATGTAGTAATGGCCCTTAGAAGACAGAAACTAGTTCGATAGATTTCGCAATTTGTCATATCGGACCACTTTTATTTACCATATTTATCAATGATCTTCCTACCGCTATTACACACTCAAACACGTTAATGTATTCTGATGACATAAAGATATTTCCTTCACATTAAAGTACAGCGTAATATCTGCTCTGGCAAAACGACATTAATGCTCTGTTATCTTGGTGTGTTTTTAACTTAATGGAATTGAATGTCAATATATGCAAACACATGTCATTTACTAGAACGTCTCATATGGGTGAGCGTTATTTTCTAAATTCCAATGCTCTTGACATGGTAGGCTCTATAAATTATTTGGAGTACTCTTAGATGCTAAATTTTACTTCAAAAAGCATATTTGCTTAACTACATCTGGTGCATTATGATTCATCAAACGATGGGCCAAAGAGTGTCTGGATTCATACATAACGAAGCAGCTATATATTGCTTTGATTGCTGTTATTAAAATTAAGGTCTATAAGGTTTATTCCAAGACTAAATAAATAATTAAAAGTACTTGGAGGAATGGTTAAAATGATTACACAAGCTTTGAATTTAGCGTACAGGAGAGAAACTGATAAACAAGTTTAATTTTGGAACCGGTCCCAAAGTTGTATATTGTTATCATCTGAAGCGATTAGTGAAATTGCATTTGATGAAAAATCCATGGAGCCAAATTACCGCATTAGATATCATAACTTAAATTTCAATCTATGAGTGCCGGTAATACGTTCCCAGATCCGTAAATCAAGTCGACAAAAAACGATTCACCTAGAAATATTAAGAAATAAATAATTTTAGAAATATTAATGGCCTTAGAAGTATTTATCGTGCTTTTCATTTTAGTTACAGTTAAAGATAATAAACTTGAAATTATTTTTTTTCTTTTAAATACACATTGCTAAATCTCATTTTTATATTTTATAAACAAAAACCACACCGAAATGATTGTATTATATATTTCTATTATATTGCTTAAATTTACAATATTATTTTAAAACAGTGTACGCAAAGTATGTTTATAAAATTTTTCTATCTTAAAAATTTCAACAAAAAAACATAAAATTGCGGCGAATTTCACAAATGATGATAATCTATTCACCTGTGCTGTTGCATATATCTGTTTATTGTATCATGTAACGGTGAGACTACTTAGACAAGGAAGCTATATATGTATGTATTACTTTAGTTTATAAAAAAAATCTTCCAGGAGATGCATGTTATCAGTTGGAACCATATTTTATTACTCTACTTCAATAAGCACACGAGGGAACCACTGAAAACCATTTTAACCAAATATATTTCTGTACAAGAAATGCAGTTGAACGTGCTATATATGTTTTGAAAAACAGGCAATACATTATTGTCCAGAATTTGCCGTAAAAATTGCAGCTGTTTGCGCTGCTCTCCATAGTATCTGTATTTATTTAATTACAGACTGGCCCGAAACTAATATAACCAATGAAGTTTTGAAGACTGCATTGAAGATTATTTAAATGCAAAAAATATTGGATTAAAAACTATGCAAGAGCTTGTTTAGTTTCTAAGACTTTGTATATATTTATTTATCAAAACAAATTTATTTTTTTATGTAAGTAATCTTTTTAGTCCTAACTCCTCTATCTCCAAAATTTGTGCTTATTTTCTAGCTAAGATTTTGAAATTTCTATAAGCTTTTCTATGGCCACTCTTCTTTTTGAGTTTTTATACCCTTCACAAAAATGTGAGAGGGTATATCTAGGTTTGTCATTCCGTGTGTAATTTTTTCGATATCAATATGCGACCCCATAAAGTATATATATTCTGGATCCTTATGAATAGCGATGACGATTGAGTGATATCGGTCTGTCCGATTTTCCCAAGCCCCCAGAAGAGCTAGATACTTCATTCTTGGACTGATAGATTGGAAATGAACCTAAATAGAGTGGTATAGAAATTCAGAAAAATCTGAAGGACTGTTCCAGAGCTGGGAAGCGTACACCTATTTCTCGACGCAAAATTAACACCAAAAACCGATTATTTTTTTTGCTTATTTGAAATTTGAACCCATTTCATGCTTTGGGACTCCTCAATTGTCCATTTAAAACTTAAAAAAAAAATTACAGTGATGGGAAACTAAACTTTTTTTTTTTTGCACATTTGGTATTTTGTGGTACATATAATAACTAAAATGTTCAAAAATTTTAAGTTTTTCTTAAATAAAACCGTTTTTGGTATCATGAAGATTTGCATAGATAGAAAAAAAATTTAATGTAAAAATTCTCATCCATTGTTAGGAAATTTAAACTTCCTTCGTTTTTTCCTGATGAAAATTATTTTCTATTCTGGCAAAACAAAATTGGTATGAAAGATTAAAAAAAATCATAATTTCGATTCCAGGGTTGGCTACCGCAATATTTTGTAGTACATGAAAATGACAAAAATGGTTACAAATTTGTAGTTTTTCTTAAATAAAACCGCTTTATACATCATGAAGATTTGCATTGATGAAACAATTTTTCGCTTCCAGGGATGGGAAATTGAAATTTTATATAAATCAAAGAGCAACTAACGCAGTTTTTTAATTCAGGAAAGGACAAAATTGATATTAAGTATTTAAAAAATCTATATTTCGATTCCAATGTTTTGTATCACATGAAAGTTGCCAAAATAGTTAAAAATTTTTAGGTTTGCTTAAATAAAACCGCTTTACACATTATAAAGACTTGTATTGGTAAAAAAAATTTGAAAAATTAAAATTTCGTTTCCATGTGTGGGAAATTTTGAATATTTTTTTTATAAAAGTAACCAAAATATGCAACTGAAGTTGTTTTTAATGCGCTTACAAATTAAAAAGCACAAAATTGGTACTCAAATATATGTGTAATGCCCGACATACGTTGGTGAAGGGTATATAAGATTCGGCACAGCACTTTTACTTGTTTTATATAAGATTGACTTTTCTTCTTTACTCTTGAACAGTTTTCTGTTGCACCTCTCTATTTCAGGAAGTACGATTTTTGATTCCAAGCAAAACTCTTCGAATTTCCACTTGCTGTTTGAAAAGAGTTACCTTTTTTGCTTCTTAATATATTTTCTCTTATGTATGGACGCAGACGAAGTACATGATTAGTCAATTTCTTCCAGGCTTTCATTTGATGTTCATTCCAAAAGCATTTTTATGTTCTATAATTGAATACATATCCAATAAACTAACTGCCGCCTCCTCAACTTGTCATAAAGTTGATTGCTTATAAGTGCCCCTACCTGTTACATGACTTTCAGCTTTATTATGTGTGAGTTTTTATTTTTATTTTAAGGTCTGTCCACGCCTTCATACATATATATGTATGAAAACAACTGATTTTCAATCCGTTTGCAAAATAGATACTCATTGTGCCAACCCTATATGTCAATTCGATAATGTCAGTTGCAAAAGTCGACGCATAACGTATGACGGATTCTATGTGTCTCGCCCTATACACTTAGCTTTGTTCATTTACTTTACTATCACTATCCATTAACGAGAGAGTAAAAAGAGATTTTGTGAAATTTCTCTCAATAATAAAAAAAAAGAACACTTTTCATCAAAAATTTAATATAGTGATGTGTTGTGTTATGTAGGTATGTATACACGAGTTCTCAGTATTTACTCCAACATTTTAGAAAATGTCTTAAATACTAGTACAAAAATAATGTGATTATACGATTCTTTTCAATGAAACTATAAATTACATGTAGCAGTCGTACAAGAGCACAGTAAATAATAAAAATGTATCTACAAAAACTTACTAACGCTATCAATGCGTATATTTTTTATTATAAAAACATATCTAAAGCATACACACAATTTAATTTTTCTGGAATTTTGAACTATTGCAATGAAAGAAATATTCATACACGAATATTTCTCGGTCTTAACCGATTATCCTATCTTGATTTGATGATCTCGTCGCATCAACAAAAGGTTTGTTATTCTCTGAAATGCAGAATAGGTCAAAATATATGTATGTCATTATATAATATATTTTTGTTAGATTTGGATATTACCTAGCATATTATGCCAATTGTAATGGTAATTTCTTCTTTGTGTGGATACTTCTCACGCACTACAAAATAAAAAATTGTATTTTGACCGACGAAGAAGAAAAAATAAATATTAAATCATATCCATCAAAACAACGATTAAAAAAACTAAAATTAAGATATTATTAAATAAAACAAAAAATATTCCGTGAGTAATTGAAAAATTAATTCATAACAAAAAAATTTAAACAAGGTTAAAGTTTTTGGTAAACAATATTTAAAATTTCTATCTTCAGTCTGTCCTGCTCCTCCTAGGAATGCTTTAAAAAATGGGAGTCCAACACCTTTAAAATGTCCGCGTTAAGACTTTTTTCGGTAGTATCCTTTTTGGTTGCAATCAAGTGACATACTGCACCACAAAGCTGGTCAAATTCTTCATGTGCTTCCTCTTCCACTCTGCACATTTCTTCTTCCGTTGAAATATTTAAAGCACATTCCTCCAAACAGCATCTATTTTCCATGTTTGGTAGGGAGCAGGAGCTATAATCATTTAAGATTTGTATTTCCTCCAATGATCTTTCCTGTTCGGATAACGAAAAGGAAAAATTATTAGGAACATAGATGCACATGTAAGTTATTTTAGTTATAATCTCCACCGGTATAGAAAATAGAAATGTTCAATCTTCTTTTATATCAATTTATTTATTTTTGATACAATTTAACATTAATTCAAATAGTTACAATTTGCACTCTTGCACAGTGTTCTTTAAGTAATCTTATTTTATTATTTTCTTTTTTTTACAAATCTAATTTTACTCATTAAGATTAATAGTTTTTATTTAACAACTGTGGTTAAATATTTAATATTTGCATTGGAGTATGATTAAAGAATGAAATATAATATTTATGTTAAATTTAGTTTCTAGTTGTCTACTATGTAGAAGTTTAGTTCAAACTTAAATCTTTTCGAAGTCATATGCAGAGTTTAATTTTTAAACTAAATATTTTTCTTTAAAACTGTAGCGTTTGATTGATACTTTTTAAGTTAAAATATTGAACAAAATCTCTAACGCTGTGTTGAATTAAGTTTACAACATTAATGCTTTTATCAATTCAAATTTTATTAACTTCATAAATTTTAAACCTTTAATGTTTTTTTTATCTTTCTACTACGCAAAAGTTATATTTTCAATGTAAATGTTTTTAACACAATTTTGATGCTTTAACTTATTTTTATACCCTTCACAAAAAAGTGAAAGGGTATATCTAGGTTTGTCATTCCGTTTGTAATTTCTTTGATATCAATATGCTCCCCATAAAGTATATATGTTCTGGTTCCTTATGAATAGCGATGACGATTGAGCGATGTCCGTCTGTCTGTACGTGAAATCGGTTTTCCCAAGCCCGCAGAAGAGCTAGAGACTTCGTTCTTGGACTGATCGATTGGAAGTGAGCTAACATAGAGTGGTACTGAAATCGGAAGGACAGTTCCAGAGCTGGGAAGCTTACACCTATTTCTCGACGCAAAATTAACACCAAAAACCGATTATTTTTGTGTTTATTTATGAATTCAACCTATTTCATGCTTTTGGACTCATCAATTGTCTATTTAAAACTTTAAAAAAAATTTCCAGGGATGGGAAATTAAAAAAATTTTTTGGCACATACAGTATTTTTTGGTACATATAATAACTAAAATGTTTAAAAATGTTAAGTTCTTTTTATAGAAACCCGTTTTATACATCATGAAAATTTCCAAATTTGAAAAGAAAGTTAAAAATTCTTCTCCAGGGTTAGGAAATTTAAAGTTTTTTATACTTTAAAATTAACCACAAATGAACTAACGTCATTTGTGGTTATTTTAAAGTCATGAAGACTTGCATTGGTAAAAAAGAATTTTAAAAAAATTTATTTTTCGTCTCCAGGGGTGGGAAATTGAAAAATTGTTTTTCCACATTCGGTATTTTGTGGTACATAAAATAACTAAAATGTTTAAAAATATTAAGTTTTTCTTAATTAAAACCGTTTTATACAACATCAAGATTTGCATAGATGAAAAAAATGTCTCATCGAGGGTTAGGAAATTTAAATATATTTTTATACATTAACATAATCAAAAATCAACTAAAGTCCTTTTTTCCTGGTTAAAGTTACTTTTTATTCCAAAATTGGTATCAGTAATAAACAAAAAGACCAAATTTCGATTCCAGGGTTGGATAACTGAAATATTTTGTGGTACATGAAGTGACAAAAGTGGTTACAAATATATAGTTTTTCTTAAATAAACCGCTTTATACATCATGAAGACTTGCATTGGTAAAAAAAACAAACAAAAAATTAAATTTCGCTTCCAAGGATCGGAAATCGAAATATTTTTATGCATATAAGTAACCAAGAAAACAAACAACTAACGTCGTTTATTTCCTAACAAAAACCATTTTTGAATTTAGAAAAAAATATGGTTTCAAAATTTAAAAAAAAATCTAAATTTTGATTGCAGGGTTGGACAACTGCAATATTTTGTGTTACCTGAACGTGACCAAAATGGTTACAAATTTGAATTTTTTAAATAAAAAAAAAAAAACATTTTCGCTTACAGGAATGGGAAACTGAAATTTTTTATACATAAAAGTACCAAAAAAGCAATTAGCGTCGTTTATGTTTACTAATTAAATTTATTTTTAATTCAGGAAAAGCAAAATTTGCATCAAATTTTTAAAGAAAAATCAAGATTTCGTTTTCAGGGGTGGAAAATAATTTTTTTTTAATTTATAATAGTAACCAAAAAGGCAACTGACGTTATATATTTTTTTTTCTGCCTAAAACTGTTTTATAATTTACAAAGAACAAAATTGGTACTTAAAAATATATATTATGCCAGTCGTACGTTGGTGAAGGGTATATAAGATTCGGCACAGCCGAATATAGCACTTTTACTTGTTTTTATATGAGATTATTCTAACAGGTATTATTCTTTTATTTCAATTTAATCAAATATCCTTAGTTTAAGTTTTCTAACTATGTAGAATTGTTTATATTGTTGAAAACGTCTTTAAAGCAACGGTGCGCAGATCACACTAAATTTACTTTTTTTACAGAAAAATATCAATCCATATTTCTACTACTAATCGACAAAAGGAACATGAATAAAATTGAAGATCAATAAAAAATTTTACAATTAGTTTGAGTGGTGACAAAAATATGAAAGGAAAAAGAGTGACAAAATATATTACTCTCGTTGGCAGAGTAAGAAGGGAATATTAGAGAAATAATTTTTCAATTGCTTTTCATAGCGACAAAGAAACATGAATGAATTAAAACAAGTAAAAGTGCTATATTCGGCTGTGCCGAATCATATATACCCTTCACCAACGTATGTCGGGCATTACACATATTTTTGAGTACCAATTTTGTGCTTTCTAATTTGTAAGCGCAATAAAAACAACTTCAGTTGCATATTTTGGTTACTTTTATAAAAAAAAATATTCAAAATTTCCCTCACATGGAAACGAAATTTTAACTTTTCAAATTTTTTTACCAATACAAGTCTTTATAATGTGTAAAGCGGTTTTATTTAAGCAAACCTAAAAATTTTTAACTATTTTGGCAAATTTCATGTTATACAAAATATTGGAATCGAAATATAGATTTTTTAAATACTTGATATTAATTTTGTCTTTTCCTGAATTAAAAAACTGCGTTAGTTGCTCTTTGATTTATATAAAATTTCAATTTCCCATACCTGGAAGCGGAAATTTTTTCATCAATGCAAATCTTCATGATGTATAAAACGGGTTTATTTAAGAAAAACTTAAAGTTCTTAAACATTTTAGTTCCACGAAATACCGAATGTACAAAAAAATTCAATTTCCGATCCCTGGAAGCAAAAATATAATTTTTTTTAGCAATGGAAGTCTGCATGGGGTATAAAGCGGTTTTATTTAAGAAATAATAATTTTAGTCATTTTCATGTACTACAAAATATTGCGGTATCCAACGCTGGAATCGAAATTATGATTTTTTTTAAATCTTTGATACCAATTTTGTTTTGCCAGAATAGAAAATAATTTTCATCAGGAAAAAACGAAGGTTGTTCAATTTGGTTATGTTAATGTATGAAAAGTTTAAATTTCCTAACAATGGATGAGAATTTTTAACTTTAAAATTTGTTTCCTATCCATGCAAATTTTCATGATACCAAAAACGGTTTTATTTAAGAAAAACTTAAAATTTTTTAACATTTTAGTTATTATATGTACCACAAAATACCGAATGTGCCAAAAAAAAAATTTAGTTTCCCATCCCTGGAATTTTCTTTTTAAGTTTTAAATGGACAATTGAGGAGTCCCAAAGCATGAAATAGGTTAAAATTTCAAATAAGCAAAAAAATAATCAGTTTTTGGTGTTAATTTTGCGTCGAGAAGTAGGTGTAAGCTTCCCAGCACTGGAACCATCCTTCTGATTTTCAATACCACTCTATTTAGGTTCATTTCCAATCCATCAGTCCAAGAATGAAGTCTCTAGCTCTTCTGGAGGCTTGGGAAAACCGATTTCACGTACAGACAGACGGACATCGCTCAATCGTTGTCGCTATTCATAAGGATCCGGAATATATATACTTAATGGGGTCGCATATTGATATCGAAAAATTACACTTTCACATTTTTGTGAAGGGTATAAAAATCAATGAAATTACTTTACGCTTACTTTACACAGTAACAATTAAAAGTATGAATGAAAAAATACGTATATATATTTAGTTTAATCGTTGACCTGTTGTATTATAATAATCTTCTTGTCTTATCGTTCGGCTATAGGTCAGGTTTTTTAAAAAAATCAATAAACACTAAATATTTTTTGATTATTTAATCTTTATTTAATGTTATTTTTCCCAATATTTCGAATAGCTTCGCTATTCATCTTCAGGGGAACACTGTTGGGTACAAAACAATATATGATAAACATTAAAATTAATTTTTGATTATTTCTAATAAATTTACAATTACATACATGTAAATTAAAAATTAAATAAAATTATATTGAATTAACATATTTTCAATATGTCGATCGTCTGTAGTCCTTAGCTGCGAAAACTGATTTGTTTATGTTGTTTTTTGTGTTTGTTTAACACACTTCTGTAAATTTGAGCGCATTTCTCTGTGTCTTGTTTATAGTTAAGTCTTTTCTCTGCAGGAACGTCAATTATGTGTAACATCTCTAAAGTAAATCTCCTGGAATAATGGTTTTCTTGTTGTAATATTTTTACATTCTCAAAATTTGGCACATGATTTTCCTTTGCACAGTGGGCCGCAAGTGCAGTTTTTTGTTCCATGGGTTTGTTTTTCATTCTTATATCTGATTTATGAGATGTTAGTCTGGTCTTCAGTTTATTTTTAGTTGTTCCTACGTATTTCTTATTGCATGTGCCTGAGCCGTCACCGTTGCAGTTAATACTATATATAACGTTGCATTTGTCCTCTTTCTTTAATTTAGTCTTTGTGTTACTATATAGGCTCTGCATAGTATTATTCGTCTTAAATGCCAGTTGATATTTTTCAATGTCATATAGATCTGAGTTTTTTAACCTTTCAGAAAAACCTTTTATATATGTTAGTCCTTTATAATACTTTGTATTAGTCTCTCTTCTTATTGTTGTGTCCTTCTTTTTATATGTTAAATTGTTTATAATTGTTTTCGGAAAATCGTTCATGTCTAAGATTTCTTTTATTTTCCGTAAATTTTCTTCATGATACCTATCGTCACTAATGGTGAGTACTCGTCTGATGAAATTACTTGCTGTGTTTATTATAATTCTTCTGGGATGTTTTGAATGGAAATTAATCAGACGACCGGATGCAGTGGGTTTTTGATACCAGTTGACTGTCATCATATTTTGGTGTCTGCTAACAATTGCATCTAAATATGGTAATTTACTATCTTTTTCCGTTTCCACTGTAAATTGTATTTGTGGGTTAAACGTATTTAAAACATTTAGAACTTCATCTGCCGTATCCTTATTTATGATAGCAAATATGTCATCTACGTATTTTGTTAATAATCTGGGTTTTATTTTTAATTTTGTAAGGGATTGATCCAGTAACTCCTCCATAACAATATCGGAAACAACTGGTGATACTGGTGATCCCATCGGCATTCCCTTACATTGTCCGTAAATTCGTTCCTCATATTTAAAATAACGGCTGTCTTTGATGCAAAACTTTAGTAACTCCATGAAAAGGTATTTTGGTATTTTTGTGTGTTGTTGTAATATGTCCCACTTATTTTCTATTATTTGTAGTGCTAAATTTATAGGTATGCTCGGAAATAGCGATACTACGTCATATGATACCATAATTTCATTATTGTCTAATCTCTTATTATTTACTTTTGATTTAAATTCTACTGCGTCTCTTACATTGTAAGTTGAGTTTCTGGTTAAATTTTTTAAAATATGAACTAAATATTTGCAAAGTTCATATGATGGTGCATTTTGTGACGAACAAATTGGTCTTAAAGGCATTCCTATTTTGTGTACTTTCGGTAACCCATATATTCTGGGTGCTATAGACGTACTTGTTTTTAATTTATTTTTCTCCGTAGATGTTATGATATTTAAATTATATAATTTGTCTACTAAAGTATTATTTTTTGTCTGTAATGTTGATGTTGGATCTCTTTTTAGACGTCTATAAGTACACATGTCATTTAAAATTCGAGTCATTTTTTCTTTATAATCATTTCTTGT
Organism: Linnaemya vulpina; assembly: GCA_963675445.1. Classification (NCBI taxonomy): domain Eukaryota; kingdom Metazoa; phylum Arthropoda; class Insecta; order Diptera; family Tachinidae; genus Linnaemya; species Linnaemya vulpina. The sequence continues at coordinate 38,662,676 of OY776281.1, forward strand.
CATTACTACAGTTTTGTTTCCTTTGTCAGAATTTAATACTAACAAATCTTCATTTTCCTTTAAAAATTGACGCGTCTGACCCACTGTATTCAATATATATTTATCTCTTTGGTTTGTTTTTATTCTGTTCAAATGATCGTCTATAAGCGATGTTAATTTAATTCTACCGTTCTCTTGTTTTTCTCTGTCGCTTATTGTTTGTATGCAATCCTCTCCCTCAGCTATACATTTAAAAAGCGGGAATGTACTCTTTGTACTTGGAAGTGCAAACTTGGGACCTAAAGAGAGTAGCCACTGTATATTTGTTGGTACTTGTTTTTCTGTGTTGTTGATAAACCATTCGTTCTGCTTTGTTATATTTAGTTTTGAAAAAGCTTTATTTTTCAAAATATTAAATTTATTTATGTGTATAGTTTTTTGTGTCCTATTTAGCTTGTCATATAAAATATTTTCACTTTCAAAGAATAATGTCCTGTCCTCTTCGTCCAGTAGGGAATCAACTTTCGCAGTTAAGATGTTTTTCTGTTTCTTATGTATATTAAGTAATTGGTGTTTTTGTTGTATTAATAAATTTAATAATTTTATATGAAAATTGTAGATAATTTTAACTAATATTCTATGTACGTTTGGATGTATTTTATTATTTACCATGTATATTGTGTAAACATTTTTGGTGATGTTATTTATAAAATTTGGTATAATACCTGAATGTTTGCATTTTAACAAGAAAGATGTCGATGATTTTAGTTTTGCTAACGTTTTGTTGTTTTTGGTGTACTTTCTAACAGTGTTGATGGTGTTTTTGTTATACTTTATTTTTATTTTACGATATAAAGTCATGTTGATGATATTCGGTGTGCCTTCCGTGTTCATATGTATATATATCTAGTTTAATCGTTGACCTGTTGTATTATAATAATCTTCTTGTCTTATCGTTCGGCTATAGGTCAGGTTTTTTAAAAAAATCAATAAACACTAAATATTTTTTGATTATTTAATCTTTATTTAATGTTATTTTTCCCAATATTTCGAATAGCTTCGCTATTCATCTTCAGGGGAACACTGTTGGGTACAAAACAATATATGATAAACATTAAAATTAATTTTTGATTATTTCTAATAAATTTACAATTACATACATGTAAATTAAAAATTAAATAAAATTATATTGAATTAACATATTTTCAATATGTCGAACCATTATTCCAGGAGATTTACTTTAGAGATGTTACACATAATTGACGTTCCTGCAGAGAAAAGACTTAACTATAAACAAGACACAGAGAAATGCGCTCAAATTTACAGAAGTGTGTTAAACAAACACAAAAAACAACATAAACAAATCAGTTTTCGCAGCTAAGGACTACAGACGATCGACATATTGAAAATATGTTAATTCAATATAATTTTATTTAATTTTTAATTTACATGTATGTAATTGTAAATTTATTAGAAATAATCAAAAATTAATTTTAATGTTTATCATATATTGTTTTGTACCCAACAGTGTTCCCCTGAAGATGAATAGCGAAGCTATTCGAAATATTGGGAAAAATAACATTAAATAAAGATTAAATAATCAAAAAATATTTAGTGTTTATTGATTTTTTTAAAAAACCTGACCTATAGCCGAACGATAAGACAAGAAGATTAATGAAAAAATACTTTACTAAAATTGTCATGTAAAAGAGAGGAGATCAATAAAGTTATTTTAAAAGTGCTTTGCATAGCAATAAGAAAAAAGAAATCCATTTATTAACCCATTCGTTAACTTGTATGTATACCTTAAATATAATAAAATCCAACCTGCGAGGTGCGACATACTTTTGCTAGAACGATATGGCATCCGTGTAACCCCACTTACTGTTTTCATCCGCTGCAGCTCCAGATTTCGGCTTAGCTGACACCGTTTCTTTGACGTATCTTTCGCGAAAGTTGCCAAAATAGTTAAAAATTTTTAGGTTTGCTTAAATAAAACCGCTTTACACATTATAAAGACTTGTATTGGTAAAAAAAATTTTAAAATTTAAAATTTCGTTTCCATGTGTGGGAAATTTTGAATATTTTTTTTATAAAAGTAACCAAAATATGCAACTGAAGTTGTTTTTAATGCGCTTACAAATTAAAAAGCACAAAATTGGTACTCAAATATATGTGTAATGCCCGACATACGTTGGTGAAGGGTATATAAGATTCGGCACAGCACTTTTACTTGTTTTATATAAGATTGACTTTTCTTCTTTACTCTTGAACAGTTTTCTGTTGCACCTCTCTATTTCAGGAAGTACGATTTTTGATTCCAAGCAAAACTCTTCGAATTTCCACTTGCTGTTTGAAAAGAGTTACCTTTTTTGCTTCTTAATATATTTTCTCTTATGTATGGACGCAGACGAAGTACATGATTAGTCAATTTCTTCCAGGCTTTCATTTGATGTTCATTCCAAAAGCATTTTTATGTTCTATAATTGAATACATATCCAATAAACTAACTGCCGCCTCCTCAACTTGTCATAAAGTTGATTGCTTATAAGTGCCCCTACCTGTTACATGACTTTCAGCTTTATTATGTGTGAGTTTTTATTTTTATTTTAAGGTCTGTCCACGCCTTCATACATATATATGTATGAAAACAACTGATTTTCAATCCGTTTGCAAAATAGATACTCATTGTGCCAACCCTATATGTCAATTCGATAATGTCAGTTGCAAAAGTCGACGCATAACGTATGACGGATTCTATGTGTCTCGCCCTATACACTTAGCTTTGTTCATTTACTTTACTATCACTATCCATTAACGAGAGAGTAAAAAGAGATTTTGTGAAATTTCTCTCAATAATAAAAAAAAGAACACTTTTCATCAAAAATTTAATATAGTGATGTGTTGTGTTATGTAGGTATGTATACACGAGTTCTCAGTATTTACTCCAACATTTTAGAAAATGTCTTATATACTAGTACAAAAATAATGTGATTATAAGTGTATACGATTCTTTTCAATGAAACTATAAATTACATGTAGCAGTCGTACAAGAGCACAGTAAATAATAAAAATGTATCTACAAAAACTTACTAACGCTATCAATGCGTATATTTTTTATTATAAAAACATATCTAAAGCATACACACAATTTAATTTTTCTGGAATTTTGAACTATTGCAATGAAAGAAATATTCATACACGAATATTTCTCGGTCTTAACCGATTATCCTATCTTGATTTGATGATCTCGTCGCATCAACAAAAGGTTTGTTATTCTCTGAAATGCAGAATAGGTCAAAATATATGTATGTCATTATATAATATATTTTTGTTAGATTTGGATATTACCTAGCATATTATGCCAATTGTAATGGTAATTTCTTCTTTGTGTGGATACTTCTCACGCACTACAAAATAAAAAATTGTATTTTGACCGACGAAGAAGAAAAAATAAATATTAAATCATATCCATCAAAACAACGATTAAAAAAACTAAAATTAAGATATTATTAAATAAAACAAAAAATATTCCGTGAGTAATTGAAAAATTAATTCATAACAAAAAAATTTAAACAAGGTTAAAGTTTTTGGTAAACAATATTTAAAATTTCTATCTTCAGTCTGTCCTGCTCCTCCTAGGAATGCTTTAAAAAATGGGAGTCCAACACCTTTAAAATGTCCGCGTTAAGACTTTTTTCGGTAGTATCCTTTTTGGTTGCAATCAAGTGACATACTGCACCACAAAGCTGGTCAAATTCTTCATGTGCTTCCTCTTCCACTCTGCACATTTCTTCTTCCGTTGAAATATTTAAAGCACATTCCTCCAAACAGCATCTATTTTCCATGTTTGGTAGGGAGCAGGAGCTATAATCATTTAAGATTTGTATTTCCTCCAATGATCTTTCCTGTTCGGATAACGAAAAGGAAAAATGATTAGGAACATAGATGCACATGTAAGTTATTTTAGTTATAATCTCCACCGGTATAGAAAATAGAAATGTTCAATCTTCTTTTATATCAATTTATTTATTTTTGATACAATTTAACATTAATTCAAATAGTTACAATTTGCACTCTTGCACAGTGTTCTTTAAGTAATCTTATTTTATTATTTTCTTTTTTTTACAAATCTAATTTTACTCATTAAGATTAATAGTTTTTATTTAACAACTGTGGTTAAATATTTAATATTTGCATTGGAGTATGATTAAAGAATGAAATATAATATTTATGTTAAATTTAGTTTCTAGTTGTCTACTATGTAGAAGTTTAGTTCAAACTTAAATCTTTTCGAAGTCATATGCAGAGTTTAATTTTTAAACTAAATATTTTTCTTTAAAACTGTAGCGTTTGATTGATACTTTTTAAGTTAAAATATTGAACAAAATCTCTAACGCTGTGTTGAATTAAGTTTACAACATTAATGCTTTTATCAATTCAAATTTTATTAACCTCATAAATTTTAAACCTTTAATGTTTTTTTTTATCTTTCTACTACGCAAAAGTTATATTTTCAATGTAAATGTTTTTAACACAATTTTGATGCTTTAACTTATTTTTATACAATAGATATACCCTTTCACAAAAAAGTGAAAGGGTATATCTAGGTTTGTCATTCCGTTTGTAATTTCTTTGATATCAATATGCTCCCCATAAAGTATATATGTTCTGGTTCCTTATGAATAGCGATGACGATTGAGCGATGTCCGTCTGTCTGTACGTGAAATCGGTTTTCCCAAGCCCGCAGAAGAGCTAGAGACTTCGTTCTTGGACTGATCGATTGGAAGTGAGCTAACATAGAGTGGTACTGAAATCGGAAGGACAGTTCCAGAGCTGGGAAGCTTACACCTATTTCTCGACGCAAAATTAACACCAAAAACCGATTATTTTTGTGTTTATTTATGAATTCAACCTATTTCATGCTTTTGGACTCATCAATTGTCTATTTAAAACTTTAAAAAAAATTTCCAGGGATGGGAAATTAAAAAATTTTTTTGGCACATACAGTATTTTTTGGTACATATAATAACTAAAATGTTTAAAAATGTTAAGTTCTTTTTATAGAAACCCGTTTTATACATCATGAAAATTTCCAAATTTGAAAAGAAAATTAAAAATTCTTCTCCAGGGTTAGGAAATTTAAAGTTTTTTATACTTTAAAATTAACCACAAATGAACTAACGTCATTTGTGGTTATTTTAAAGTCATGAAGACTTGCATTGGTAAAAAAGAATTTTAAAAAAATTTATTTTTCGTCTCCAGGGGTGGGAAATTGAAAAATTGTTTTTCCACATTCGGTATTTTGTGGTACATAAAATAACTAAAATGTTTAAAAATATTAAGTTTTTCTTAATTAAAACCGTTTTATACAACATCAAGATTTGCATAGATGAAAAAAATGTCTCATCGAGGGTTAGGAAATTTAAATATATTTTTATACATTAACATAATCAAAAATCAACTAAAGTCCTTTTTTCCTGGTTAAAGTTACTTTTTATTCCAAAATTGGTATCAGTAATAAACAAAAAGACCAAATTTCGATTCCAGGGTTGGATAACTGAAATATTTTGTGGTACATGAAGTGACAAAAGTGGTTACAAATATATAGTTTTTCTTAAATAAACCGCTTTATACATCATGAAGACTTGCATTGGTAAAAAAAACAAACAAAAAATTAAATTTCGCTTCCAAGGATCGGAAATCGAAATATTTTTATGCATATAAGTAACCAAGAAAACAAACAACTAACGTCGTTTATTTCCTAACAAAAACCATTTTTGAATTTAGAAAAAAATATGGTTTCAAAATTTAAAAAAAAATCTAAATTTTGATTGCAGGGTTGGACAACTGCAATATTTTGTGTTACCTGAACGTGACCAAAATGGTTACAAATTTGAATTTTTTAAATAAAAAAAAAAAAAACATTTTCGCTTACAGGAATGGGAAACTGAAATTTTTTATACATAAAAGTACCAAAAAAGCAACTAGCGTCGTTTATGTTTACTAATTAAATTTATTTTTAATTCAGGAAAAGCAAAATTTGCATCAAATTTTTAAAGAAAAATCAAGATTTCGTTTTCAGGGGTGGAAAATAATTTTTTTTTAATTTATAATAGTAACCAAAAAGGCAACTGACGTTATATATTTTTTTTCTGCCTAAAACTGTTTTATAATTTACAAAGAACAAAATTGGTACTTAAAAATATATATTATGCCAGTCGTACGTTGGTGAAGGGTATATAAGATTCGGCACAGCCGAATATAGCACTTTTACTTGTTTTTATATGAGATTATTCTAACAGGTATTATTCTTTTATTTCAATTTAATCAAATATCCTTAGTTTAAGTTTTCTAACTATGTAGAATTGTTTATATTGTTGAAAACGTCTTTAAAGCAACGGTGCGCAGATCACACTAAATTTACTTTTTTTACAGAAAAATATCAATCCATATTTCTACTACTAATCGACAAAAGGAACATGAATAAAATTGAAGATCAATAAAAAATTTTACAATTAGTTTGAGTGGTGACAAAAATATGAAAGGAAAAAGAGTGACAAAATATATTACTCTCGTTGGCAGAGTAAGAAGGGAATATTAGAGAAATAATTTTTCAATTGCTTTTCATAGCGACAAAGAAACATGAATGAATTAAAACAAGTAAAAGTGCTATATTCGGCTGTGCCGAATCATATATACCCTTCACCAACGTATGTCGGGCATTACACATATTTTTGAGTACCAATTTTGTGCTTTCTAATTTGTAAGCGCAATAAAAACAACTTCAGTTGCATATTTTGGTTACTTTTATAAAAAAAAATATTCAAAATTTCCCTCACATGGAAACGAAATTTTAATTTTTCAAATTTTTTTACCAATACAAGTCTTTATAATGTGTAAAGCGGTTTTATTTAAGCAAACCTAAAAATTTTTAACTATTTTGGCAAATTTCATGTTATACAAAATATTGGAATCGAAATATAGATTTTTTAAATACTTGATATTAATTTTGTCTTTTCCTGAATTAAAAAACTGCGTTAGTTGCTCTTTGATTTATATAAAATTTCAATTTCCCATACCTGGAAGCGGAAATTTTTTTCATCAATGCAAATCTTCATGATGTATAAAACGGGTTTATTTAAGAAAAACTTAAAGTTCTTAAACATTTTAGTTCCACGAAATACCGAATGTACAAAAAAATTCAATTTCCGATCCCTGGAAGCAAATATATAATTTTTTTTAGCAATGGAAGTCTGCATGGGGTATAAAGCGGTTTTATTTAAGAAATAATAATTTTAGTCATTTTCATGTACTACAAAATATTGCGGTATCCAACGCTGGAATCGAAATTATGATTTTTTTTAAATCTTTGATACCAATTTTGTTTTGCCAGAATAGAAAATAATTTTCATCAGGAAAAAACGAAGGTTGTTCAATTTGGTTATGTTAATGTATGAAAAGTTTAAATTTCCTAACAATGGATGAGAATTTTTAACTTTAAAATTTGTTTCCTATCCATGCAAATTTTCATGATACCAAAAACGGTTTTATTTAAGAAAAACTTAAAATTTTTTAACATTTTAGTTATTATATGTACCACAAAATACCGAATGTGCCAAAAAAAAAAATTTAGTTTCCCATCCCTGGAATTTTCTTTTTAAGTTTTAAATGGACAATTGAGGAGTCCCAAAGCATGAAATAGGTTAAAATTTCAAATAAGCAAAAAAATAATCAGTTTTTGGTGTTAATTTTGCGTCGAGAAGTAGGTGTAAGCTTCCCAGCACTGGAACCATCCTTCTGATTTTCAATACCACTCTATTTAGGTTCATTTCCAATCCATCAGTCCAAGAATGAAGTCTCTAGCTCTTCTGGAGGCTTGGGAAAACCGATTTCACGTACAGACAGACGGACATCGCTCAATCGTTGTCGCTATTCATAAGGATCCGGAATATATATACTTAATGGGGTCGCATATTGATATCGAAAAATTACACTTTCACATTTTTGTGAAGGGTATAAAAATCAATGAAATTACTTTACGCTTACTTTACACAGTAACAATTAAAAGTATGAATGAAAAAATACTTTACTAAAATTGTCATGTAAAAGAGAGGAGATCAATAAAGTTATTTTAAAAGTGCTTTGCATAGCAATAAGAAAAAAGAAATCCATTTATTAACCCATTCGTTAACTTGTATGTATACCTTAAATATAATAAAATCCAACCTGCGAGGTGCGACATACTTTTGCTAGAACGATATGGCATCCGTGTAACCCCACTTACTGTTTTCATCCGCTGCAGCTCCAGATTTCGGCTTAGCTGACACCGTTTCTTTGACGTATCTTTCGCGAAAAGATCTCCAACCACTTTGGCACTGTTGCACTAAGAATTTGGTAGAAAAGACCTCAATTGAATATCCATGGAAATATTAATTACCTGTTACGCATGTAGCGGTAGATACAGAAGCCCATGCCTTTTCTTTTTTCAATTTCCTTATCGAACAGGAAAGGATGCATCTAAACTGCTTCAATTAGTTTCCATTTTCATCCCCTTAAACCCCACCAAGACTTTATAAAACCGAATAAATTTGAATTCTTTGAAACCAACTGTTAGCTGTCAAAGTACGTTAAAAGTTGCCCAACTTCGTACTTTGGGTTGACGTAGAAGTATTATATGGGACAAAGCTCATAAGTAAACGTGTATTTCTACTTAGCTGTCAGTTGAAAAAGTCGACGAATAACGTTTAACGGATTCTATGTGCCCCGGCTTTTCCTTTTCACATCTGTGATTTTAAACTTGTTTGTGTGTTTGAATAACAAATTTTTCAAATAATAAATAAAAAAATCTTTAAATGTAATATTTTATATACATACGAAGATCCCTGGAAAAAGTGAACATAAAATTCACGCAACGTCGTGAAATAAAAATTGCATATTTACATAGAACACGATAGGCCAGTAGCTAACAAATTACTTTCAAAAATACTTTTTTTCATTTTTTTAGATATTTTTAGTTTGCTTCATAATTCATAAGAAATTTAAGTATAGGAGTGTTTGGTTTAAAAGTTAAAAGCGGATTAGATACTTACACAAACACACACAATTAGTCGGGGATGTTTTCTAGTATCTCAAAACGGTGTGATCACATTGCATTTAAACCGACTCGAATCATTAAATTTCAAGATATAAAACTTAAAAGAAAGTGAACAAAGTGTGTTTTTTAAGTTACTTTATCTGTTTCAATGATCAATTCCACACACTAATTAGATTTTTACAAATCACGTTGATCACTCCAAACCGGATCAATCCGTTCATGATATATTGTGAAAGAAAAAAGTCAAAAAAGTGATTTGCTTGAAAAAAGAGCGTTTAACAGAAACTTCGTTTTCCTGTGAATTTTACCCGATTTGAACCGGTGGACTTTAAGATAAAAAACGTAGAAAAAAGCATATTTCAATGGGTTTTTTTAAAACAACTTTCAACGGCTTCAACAATGAATTTCGCAAACTAATCAGCTATTAACATTTGAAAAGCACATCAAACCGGATTGAAATTAGTTAATACGTTTGTGAGACATCGTGAATAAAAAATTCGAGGAAAAGCACTAAACACAATAACGACAGCAGACTACAGACTGCAACTTGTTAAAAATAGAATACATGTGCGTATATGAGAATTATTATTTATACTACTACAGGCAACACGGCTACTGGTTGTTGTCCATGCTGTTTTTATGGTTGTAGCCAAATTAACGAATTTCTATTTGGTGAGCGACAATGAGTAAATGCAATGCTGCCAGTACAATATAAATAAATTTAATTATTGTAAACTTAAAATTATACTATTTTATTATACAAAAGGGAACAAAAAGCTATATTTCCAAGCTAATGAAATGATTTCTTGGCTAATATTTTGGACTTTAAATACATTTTATTCGAATAACACTATTTAGGGATGTTAACATATATGAAAGCGGCTACACTGGCGTTTGCAGAGAATTCTACCGCAAAAATTTTTTTTGGTGGTATCGGCTTAAAAATAATTAAGTAGCTGACTACGAGGCGACGATTATAGTCAACGGCTCCCCTGCTGCCTTCTTTGTTGTTTTGTGTTGCATTTTGTTTGTTTTTTGTAGCACTACTCGTAAGGGTGACTGCGTCGTGTTTTTGTTCGTGTTTTGTCCTTGCTGGTGGCGTGTGTGCCCAGTGAGTCGCCCGTGATGGCGATTGTTCCTTGTTTGCGTTGTCGTATGTTTTGTGTTATGGGTCACCATTCCCGAACTGTTTGGGGTTCAAGTAGAAGTAGTTCTCCGGCTACGAGGTCTGGCCGGAGAATTAATTCTGGTACCACGGGTGTCAGGAGCTCCTGGAACTTCGGTTTCAGCCAGGCAATGGTGCGGCCCTTCGGGGAACTTCGTGGTGGCTGTGGTTCAAACCCGCGGGAAGAGTATTTCGCTCGATGTGGAGTTGCATTGCAACCGGGCGCCGTGACTCAAAGATCGGAAGGAGTTTTAGATAGGCTCCGCTCCTTACTAAGGGGGAGGCCATGTTCAAATACATGGTTTCGAATTGGTACTCATGTGTAGCAGTCTGTTGCGTGTGAGGGCGTTGGTAGAAGCATTGATTCTACACGGTTTTGAAGAGCACCGTTAGGTTGGGCCGCGAGGCAAGCACTGACGTTCAACAATTGATATATCTGTAGTCAACGGCTTTCGTCGTCGGTGTTCATGTAGCCTGCTGTCGTTATTGTGTTTAATGCTAAAGTGAAAAATTATGGATCTGACCAGTTAGGGTTCTCGATTCTTTAAATAATAAAATAATTGTGTTTTATCTCTAACGGCCCTTTTCACAAAGTGTGATTAAATTTTCATTGACACTTTAACTGGCAGTTAGCTGAAATTTTATTTCACAATATATGATTCAAATTTAATTGACAGATGTTAAGCAAAAAGTTTCTGTTAAATTTAATCGAACAAATTCTTCTGGTTAGTGTATTAATTGTCACTTCCAGAAGAAAAGAAAATGAGCAAAAATTACTATCAGCACTTATATTTATTTAAGATTTACAATTCAAGTAAAGTAAAATCAAAAAATTTATACTTGAACGTCGAAATCATTTCTCTTTATCTAGTCAATTAAAAAAAAACGTTTAGATTATAAAAATCTGCAATTAAGTACATTGTCGATGCCATAAGCAATGATATAAAGTCCGCAACAAGCAGGAAAATTCCTTCATTATATCTACATATATCTGACATGGTTAACACATTTTAAATAATGTTCCTTTAATTAAAAGAAATCATGCTTTATCTGCTACCCAAATGGTCTTACTGGCGCTAAGATTTTACGCTGCAGGCAGCTTTCTAATAGTTGTAAGAGGTTATTGTGGTGTAGCGACTGATTGCCGTGTTGTAAAGAAGTTTCTGAGGCAATAGCTAGACCAGTGGTTCCCACGAGTTATTGCTTCGCGGTCGCCTTGAGATATTTCCTAAAAGCCGCGGCCCAACCAAATTTTTCTGCCAAATATAAGTACATGTATACCTACATACGCAGAAAAACACTTTTTATAAGAAAACTTTAGGCGATTATTAGGTCAGGTAGAAACTTTTTGTTAATAACAAAAATAAAGATAGTTCAAACAAACAAAAGATAAAGAAACATTAAAAACAAAACTAAAAGAAATAAAAAGACTTTTGTCCTTGAGTTCTGGGTGTTTTGTAAAGAGATGTCTTTTCACTTTTGATGACTTCATGCATTTATTGTAACAGGTTTTAAAACAAATCACACACTGTGGCAACATCTTATTATTGTAATTTAGAGACGTAAACCCAAATTTAATATAAATTTCATTATATTGTCTTTTCTTAGAAGATATTTTGAAAAAATAAGGTCGAATAAGTTTATAAAATACATTTTAAAACCATTATTTTATACTTACAAATATAGAAACGCAACTGAAAACAACACAGCTGATACTGTCAAATTGAAAACAAAACAGTATTGCTGACACAACAGTATCAATATACGACTATAGCGGTATAAAAATAGTTGCACCACTTGCAGGAAAGGTAAATTTATAAAAAGCATTCACCCGCGTAAGTCTACATCCCGTGGGAATATCGGGTTAAAAATAGTCTATGTGTTGAGAGATATTTATATTGTCTCTAGCTGGAAATATGTATGTGTATAGCTATTAATAATCACGATTTCAAAAGTAAACTAGGTTGGCTACTTTTCCTTAATAGTAGTGATGTACATATTAATGATAATAAGTTTCATTATATTTACGATCTCAATTATAATTAAACATAACTTGCATAAGTATAAAACTGCATTATCAGAGGATATATTGCAAAAAATGATACCTAGTAACGGCAAATACTATATATACAAATTTGGCACAAAAAAACAACCTAACAAAAAAGTCAGTACAATAGGTAACGACAAATATTATTTTTTAAAATTAAAAAAAATTAAAACATATTTTTTACATCCACATTCACAAACATTCTGCTTTATAATATTAGTAGGATTTCACATTCAATACAACATTTCAAACAGATATACCAAAAAAAAAGTATTATATAGTCATTGAAAACCAAAAGATTAAAAAATAGCAACAATTTGCTCGAGTTCTTCGCGGCCCCCCTAGAATGTCCGTACGGACCACCACTTGGGAACCAGTGAGGTAGACTATAAAAAAAAATATTTTAATGCCGCATTCTAAAGAGCATATGTGAAAAACAGCCTGACAATTTCAGTTCAAGTGACGAGGAAATTAGTTCCAAAGGATTTTCGAAAACGCAATGGTAATCTTATGTAACTATATATACTGAAATAAAAATTAATAAAAACTCGAAATAAAATGATTAAAAAAAGTCCTTTGGGAAACTTTCGATATTTTTGAGTGAAGCGTTTTCAATTTGAATTTCGAATATCCGATAAGATTTAAGAAATCAGATTTTCCTAAAACACTGAAGTCCACCTTTTTTACAAATGAAAAAAATAGAATTCATATATTTGAGTCTTCCATTACACTATTTTTCGTAAACACAAAATTCATCGGTTAAAAAGTGCCTGTTAAAAAAAGTGTCAATTAGCTAATTTTTTGATAAAGTTAATTTAATCACATATTGTGAAAAGGGCCGTAAGAGTGAAAAAGCATAGAATAGCACGAAAACCAGGTTACAATAGTTATGCTGTTAAACTTAGTGAGAAGTAACAGGGATGGCGTTTAGGGTCAAACTTTTTTAAATTTTCTTGCTGCTTTGTGTGTATTTGACCACAGCAATCTTTCTTTTTGGAAAGCTCTATGCGCAAATAAATTAGAGGACTGGTAAGTATTACAAACTACGTCCATACATATATAGTTTCCAAGTTATTATAAATTTCATACATGGTAATTTGCACGGAGGGACTACTATGTCATCACACGGTATATATTTTATATATGCAGACACCAGAATATTATTGAATGTTTTTAAACGAGAACTGTTATCATAGAAAGCCCAGCTATGTAATTACGTGGATGTACATGAGCTCTAAGAATGCAGCTTTCGAAAAAAACATTCTTATTCACACCGATCATATCTAATTCTATGTGAACACCAGAATTAGCGTAGCAAACAATTGTTGAAAATATGTTATTAATAAATAACATTATATTTGATCATTTATATTGCTATTGTTACTATTTTGTATAGTTTTTATTTAGCAGAATTCTATGAAATAATCACAGCCTATTGAAAATAAAATAATATAATATCCTGGTTTCCTTGCTTTTAGAAATTTTTAAACTCGCAACGTGCAAACCATTATTTTCGCTTATTTAGGTCATGGCCGAATAAAGAGATCCTCTCAACTCCTTGGATGATATTTGGCATGGGTGTTCTGCCCGTTTAAAGTTTTCCGTACTGTTAAAAGTTATTTATATTTTAAGCTGCCATTATATATTTTGTTTACCTTTCACCGATAATGACGTACAATTTTGCTTTTATTATTGAAAAAAGAACTGACCCATAACCAAATAAACGATTTTCTTGATTGTGTGCTTAGTTGCCTTTGACAAAAAGGAAAAATTTTACGCAGACAAAATGCATGATCTAGGTGACACCGGTATATCTGGTTTGTCCAGATAATCGCCGCTTGAAATAGTTTGTAGTCAGTAGTTACAATTGTACGTGTAGTAGCTTATGTACATATATGAGAGGAATGTAAATGGATTGGTCAATGTTTGGCTTGATTTGAAAATAAAACACTTGGCTATAAAGCAATTACCAAATATGCTGTTAGATGTTAGTGTGTGTTTGAAATACGGTCGATACAGTTTGAAGCTGCTGTCTTAAACAAAATTCGTGGTTAAGCTACCGAAAACTGCATTCAATATAAATGTACGTCTTATATATATTTTCATTTGTATGTAGCTCTTACATAACTAACGTTGAAAGTTACAAACCGCATAACATTGAACATCATAATGGACAACAGCATATACCATTATACCCAGAAGATCTTTATGGAATTGTTCATGAAGAGCCAATATTTAGGAGCAAAAGTCAGCATATCGACAAGAAGTTTGATTTTGTTAATGAGTGGAAATATTTAGATTTCGAATATACAACATATGAACAAAGAAAGCGAGCAATTGAAAATAGGTAATTTTTTTAATATTACAGAAAATCAAATTTCTATCATATCCGTTATCATATCATACCCGTTGATCATTACAATGAGACACATACTTTTATATTCAATACCTTTCGAAATATTTTAGTGACGTTATATATATGAAGGAAAAACTTGGCATGAAATTTAACTACTGACAAGAAAATGTTCCTAAAACATAAAGTGCCATAAGTGTATATGTATGTACATTATATGCATTGTGTTAGTAATTGAATTTCTTTTTTGTACATTCGGTATTTCGTGGTACATATAATGTACCATATAATGTACATAAAATGTTTAAAAATTTCTTTTTCTTAAATAAAACCGTTTTATAAATCATGAAGATTTGCATTGATGAAAAAATTTTTCGCTTCCAGGGATGAGAAATTGAAATTTTATATAAATCAAAGGGCAACTAACGCAGTTTTTTAATTCAGGAAAAGACAAACTTAATATCAAGTATTTAAAAAATTTATATTTCGATTCCAATATTTTGTATAACATGAAAGTTGCCAAAATAGTTAAAAATTTGTAGGTTTGCTTAAATAAAACCGCTTTACACATTATGAAGACTTGTATTGGTAGAAAAAATTTTAAAAATTAAAATTTCGTTTCCAGGTGTGGGAAATTTTGAATATTTTTTTTTATAAAAGTAACCAAAATATGCAACTGAAGTTGTTTTTATTGCGCTTATAAATTAGAAAGCACAAAATTGGTACTCAAAAATATGTGTAATGCCCGACATACGTTGGTGAAGGGTATATAAGATTCGGCACAGCCGAATATAGCACTTTTACTTGTTTTTTTATTTTGTTTGTATATTGAACCAATTTCATGCTGTAGGAAGCCTCAATTGTCTATTTAATAATATAAAAATTTTTTCCAGGGATAGGATATTAAAATTTCAAGGCAAGCCAAAGCCTTACTCTCGATTACTATAAAAGAACAGAAAACACTAAATTATCAGATATATAATTTCCTTCATGATATCTCATGAATTATAGTACGATTTTGACCCGGTTTTTCATTGTTAAGTGTGGAATAATTTATAGAATTGATCGGTGAAGCAGCTAAAAAGTTGTTTGAATATTTGTTTTTTTTTTTCTTTTTTTTTGAGATATCTTTAATTTGCTGATTCGAATTCATAGGAAATTTAAGTACAGGAGCGTTCGGCTTAAAAGTTAAAAGCTGGGTACATACTTACACAAACACACGAAGTTAGTCAGGGAAGTTTTCTAGTATATCAAAACGTGGTAATCACATTGCATTTAAAGCGACTCGAATCATTAAATTTCAAGATATCAAACTTAAAAGAAAGTGAACAAAGTGTGTGTTTTTAGTAACTTTATCTGTTTCAATGATCGATTCCACGCACTAATTAGATTTCACCATTTACAAATCACGTTGATCACTCCAAACCGGATCAAAATCGTTTCATGCGTTCAAGATATATTGTGAAAGAAAAGAGTCAAAAAAGTGATTTTCTTGAAAAAAGAGCGTTTCACAGAAAACTTCGTTTTCCTGTGAATTTTACCCGATTCGAACCGGTAGATTTTAAGATTTCTAAAAAAGCATGGAACAAAGCATATTTCAATGGGTTTTTTTAAAACAACTTTCAACGGCTTCACCAATGAATTTCACAAACTAATCAGCTATTAACATTTCAAAACCACGTCGATTAGGGCAACTCCGATTGAAATTAGTTAAACCGTGAGACATCGTGAATAAAAAATTCGAAGAATGTGATTTTATTTATTTAATTTTTAAAATCCAAAATTATGCAGACCAGTTAGTGTTCTCGATTCGTTAATTAATAAAATAATTGAATGAGAAGTTACAGGGATGGCGTTTAGGGTGAACCGTTTTCCATATTTTTTTTTTTTTTGCTGCTTTGCTTGCATTTGACCACAGCAATCTTTCTTTTTGGAAAGCTCTATGCGCAAATAAATTACAGGACTGGCAAGTATTACAAAATACGTCCATACATATATAGTTTCCAAGTTATTATAAATTTCATACATGGTAATTTGCACGGAGGGACTACTATGTCATCACACGGTATATATTTTATATATTCAAACACCAGAATATTATTAAATGTTTTTAAACGAGAACTGTTATCATAGAAAGCCCAGCTATGTAATTACGTGGATGTACATGAGCTCTAAGAATGCAGCTTTCGAAAACTCCTTATTGCTAAAAAACAATCTTATTAATACCGATCATATCTAATTCCATGTCAACACCAGAATTAGCGTAGCAAACAATTGTTGAAAAAATTTTATTAATAAATAAGATTATATTTGCTCATTTATATTGCTATTGTTACTATTTTGTATAGTTTTTATTTAGCAGAATTCTATGAAATAATCACAGCCTATTGAAAATAAAATAATATAATATCCTGGTTTCCTTGCTTTTAGAAATTTTTAAACTGGCAACGTGCAAACCATTATTTTCGCTTAGTTAGGTCATGGCCGAATAAAGAGATCTTCTCAACTCTTCGGATGATATTTGGCATGGGTTTTCTGGCCGTTTAAAGTTTTCCGTACTGTTAAAAGTTATTTCTATTTTAAGCTGCTATGATATATTTTGTTTACCTTTCACCGATAATAACATACAATTTTACTTTTATTATTGAAAAACGCTTTGACGCATAACCAAATAAACGATTTTTTTGATTGTGTGCTTAGTTGTCGTTGACAAAAGGGAAAAATTTTACGCAAACAAAATGCATGATCTAGGTGATACCGGTAAATGTGGTTTGTCAAGATAATCGCCTCTTGGAATAGTTTGTAGTCAGTGGTTTCAATTGTACGTGTAGTAGCTTATGTACATATATGAAAGGAATGTAAATGGATTGGTCAATGTTTGGTTTGATTTGAAAATAAAACACTTGGCTATAACGCAATTATCAAATATGCTGTAAGATGTTAGTGTGTGTTTGAAATACGGTCGGTACAGTTTGAAGCTGCTGTCTTAAACAAAATTCGTGGTTAAGCTACCGAAAACTACATTAAATATAAATGTACGTCTTTTATGTATTTTTATTTGTATGTGGCTTTTACATCACTAACGTTGAAAGTTACAAACCGCATAACATTGAACATCATAATGGACAACAGCATATAACATTATACCCACAAGATCTCTTTGGAATTGTTCATGAAGGGCCAGTATTTAGGAGTAAAAGTCAGCATATCGACAAGAAATTCGATATTGTTATTGAGTGGAAATATTTAGATTTCGAATATACAACATATGAACAAAGAAAGCGAGCAATTGAAAATAGGTAATTTTTTTATATTACAAAAAAACAAATTTCTATCATATCCGTTATCATATCATACCCGTTGATCATTACAATAAGACCCATACTTTTATATTCAATACCTTTCGAAATATTTTAGTGACGTTATATATATGAAGGAAAAACTTGACATGAAATTTAACTACTGACTAGAAACTGTTAGTTTCTAAAACATAAAGTGCCATAAGTGTGTATGTATGAAAATAAGAAATAAAAGATATTAATAGCATATCGTCACAGAAAATTCAAAATGCTCTATTTGACATGTAAAAAGTTTTGCAATATACCGAAGTAAAATAGAATCAACAAATAGCTAGTTTTAAAATTGAAAAATTCCTATCTATTTACATCAAGAAAACAGGTAATACTTGGCAAATGCAAATAGAGAATAAAAAGGAGTTTGATTTTCATATGCTAATAAGTATATCAATAGATTCAAAAAATATTTATACAAAATTCTTATATATAATATATATCTATATCTATATAATATGTTGATAAAATTGTTTCATATTCTAACGTAAAGTTTTATACAAACGAACAAAAATTCGAATAAGAAGCACTCGAATATAACGAACTAATTCTAGAGTCTTAACGCAATAATATTGTTGTTTTATTTTGACATGAAGAAGTTAATGAGATGAGTGCGGTGAATTTTATAAATGTGTATAATAATTTTTTCGTACTTATGTCAACACTTTTTATACCCCCACAAAAAAGTGGAAGGGTATATATTGGTTTGTCATTCCGTGTGTAATTACTTCGATATGAATATGGGCCCCCATAAGGTATACATATATATATATATATATATATATATATATATATATATATATTGGCTTTTTATGAATAGCGATGACGACTGAGCGATGTCCGTCTGTTTCTACGTGAAACCAGTTTTCGCAAGCCCCCAGAAGAGCTAGAGAAAAATCTGAAATACGGTTCCAGAGCTGGAAAGCTTACTCGTTAAAACTAATAACATAAAACAGTTTCCAGGGATGCGTTATAAAATTTTTTTTTTTTTTTGCACATTCAGTATTTTGTAGTACATGTAATAACTTAAGTTTTTCTT
Organism: Linnaemya vulpina; assembly: GCA_963675445.1. Lineage (NCBI taxonomy): Eukaryota > Metazoa > Arthropoda > Insecta > Diptera > Tachinidae > Linnaemya > Linnaemya vulpina. The sequence continues at coordinate 38,681,706 of OY776281.1, forward strand.
AAATAAAAGCGCTTATACATCATGAAAATTTGAATTGATAAAAGAAATATTTTAATGAAAACTTACCTTCCAGGATTGGGAAATAAGAATATTTTTCATTCATAAATATAACCAAAAAGGACATTTACTTAACATATAACTAACTTTGTTTTTTTTTTTTTGCTAACTAAAACTATTTTATAACCTAGAAAGAACAAAATTGGTACTTATAAATATGTGTAACCCCAGACGTACGTTGTTGAAGGGTACATAAGATGCCGAATATAGCAATTTTACTTTGTTTTATCATGCGATGTGGAAAAGTTTAAGACACGAATTGTGCGATTGTGTGGAATAGTTATCTAATCATGGTCTTTGAGCAAAGTTGTGTGTGTGTTCTTGTATGCGTGAGAAAGCAAAATGTATTAACAGTACACCGTACAATAGACGGAGTTCTGCCTCGTCTCTAAATAACTGGCGCTCTTAAGAATGTGCTTTTCATTGTCTCAACATAGACTTATACAGGCGTGTGATAGAATCCGATATTATTGGTTTTACATTCGAATTAGAATTATATAGGTCTTAGGTGTCACAGAAACCAATGTTATCGGTTTTGTTATTGGAAACAATCCGACCAACTTACAGCTGTCGGTTTGTTATTGGAAATATTAAAAAGCTGTTGTTATTTAATATTTTTCAATTGGTTGATTTCATTGAAAATGCAAGAAAGCTTAAGTAAATTAATTACAAGAAAATTTTATATATATTAAATTTTGTATTAATTATAACAATGATTTCTCAAACGATGCTTTTGGTTGGAGTTCATATTCAGTTGCACCTAGTATGGACGCAGAGAGCGCCCCATAAACATGACTTCGTGATGTAAAGTAATTGATACTCTACTTCAAAACAGAGATATGATTAAATGATTTAAAAAAATGTTTGGCGTGAGAGTCAACATTTTGTTGTGTCTAATATCAGAAAGCGTATTTATTTAAACTGTTAAAGCCTTAGCAGCAGAATGGAGGCAGATTATAATAACACATCTATTTCGGCTGCTTCTGTCAGTTTAAGCGAGTTGATGCAGTCTCGAAAATTCCTTCTTGGGAACAGCATGTTTGCAAAAAAGCACTGCTTTGATTTTGTTTTACAAAAATTAATTTTAATTAGTTTTAGCAACAATTTTTTTATACATAGGTATACACAAAAATACTTGATAGATTCCCTTTATATTTTCACAAAACGGCAAGATTGCACATATGCAAACATCAAGATCATATATGTACATATATTTTTATATAAGAACACAAGTTTTATAAATATTTAATTCTAAATACCACAATTTATGTTATTTTCAAACACTAATGTTTCTTTAAAAGTAGTAAACAATTCAGTATATATAAAATATATATAAAATATTTGAATATCGATTTTACTTGCATTTGGAAATGTTAAAACCGGATTATTTTCATGCCACCAAAATAAAACGACAATTAGCAAAACCGGCTTGGATTCTATGATATTCCGGTTTATGAACTTTTCTTACAACACGCTTTTGTTACAACTGAGTTATACTGCAGTGCGTTTCCATATACGTATATTGCGCAAAAAAACTAGTTTTGGGCGAAACCAGAGGCTCAATTCTGGTTCTATGAAATGATGAAAAGTTTTTATTTAAGTTTTCACAACTCTTTTTATAATACTCTGTCACTAAGACATATTTTAAGATTCACGTTTGTATTTAAAAAAAAATGTTTTATTCTATTCGTTGCTGTGAAACTTTATCAACTATATATGATTTTTGCCAAAAAAAAAAGTCAAACGTAAAAAAGCAAACAAATAATATCGGGACTATTAATTTTATTTGAAATATCACAAAGAAATCGGAATGAACAGAGGTAAGAAAATTATATTATTGATATAGTGTTGCAATAAATTATAACAATTTATTTTAAAGAAATTAGCTTTGGGTAAAATCCATTCGAGATAACAACATGACCACTGTATGGACTTATATCGGGTTTCCCAAACCATTATGCTTAGAGCTAATAGAGGAATGAAAGCCATTCTTGCCGAATTCAAGGCGCAAACACGCTATTTCAACCACTATAACCGTCTTAAGTGCCTTGCGTTTCTTTGCAACCGGCAGCTTTCAGCGAAGTGTGGGTCAAGATAGTTTATCTGCTTAATAGTTATATGTAGTACCTACATATATACCTTTATCCGCATTTATACATACTTATAAAATAGTCTTAAAGTGATTGACATACATACATAAGTTTGTACTATTATAAATATATAGATATGTATGAAGTCATTTTGTTGTGCTCGCTTTAAATAATTTATAAAAGTATAAAATACCAAAACTAATAACTTTACACACTGTTGCTAAGTCAATGATTGAATTATAAATTCTATAGCATACATTGTAAAGCGTACGTATGTACATTAACATGGACATACATACACTTGTTTACTGCCTTAAACATGACCGGCATGCACAAACTTGTTTGCTTAAGTTGGTTGTTGCTAAGGTAATATATTTATTACAATTGGGCATTCAGAATAATAATATCAAATAGTATATAAATGTTTGTACTCATGTGTATTTGCATACAAATTCACATTCCTTCTCACATTCTTTACATTCTCACGCACATTGCGTAAAAATGCTAAAGAATGAGTTGACCAATAGAGATCGTCCACGATGAATTCAGTTTTTGTTCGACTAGCAACCAATTTCGATTCTAGCATAAAGTCGGTTTTGAACGATCATTTAAGTGGAGCACAACAAATTATTAAAATACTTAATTATCCTTCAAAGGACAAATACTCATAAATTATATTCCTGAAAGGACTTGATTTTAAGGATAAGAACAATAAGTCATATCTAGTGCTATAATAAGTCCTTGCAACAAGGACAATTAGGATTTTTGATAAAGACTCCTACATGAAATAAATATTATTGAATTAAAATAAAATAATAAAGTTTGATGTTTTTAAAGAAAGGAAAAAACTTATTTCTTAATCCCAAAAAGCCAAAATATTTAAATGAAAATATTGAACTTTGTTTTTTGTTTTGGAAAAAAAAATAAGTATTTAAGTATAAACTTTGAACAATTCAGATCACATTCAAATCACTCCAATACCTTCGCCCTTTCTCCCCATCTATCAAAGTTCCGCCTAAAGCGTTAAGCCTCGTCGCCAGTTCTTTCCACTTTTCGTCTCGAAATTTTGCTCCGTCAGTGGCCTATAAATGTATGATTAGTAGACGTATTTTTTAATATAATTATTTTTCATACCTATCGTTAGCAATATCAATATTTTCTTCCAAGAAGTTAATTAAATATTTTTTTTGGTTTCCGTTGGCGAGCTTTCCTCTTCCTATTTTCTCCACGTTTTTCACTTTAAAATTGTCAGTGAAAAAATTCTTTTCATATGAAATAACTGTTTGAAGTTTGTTTTCATTTTTTCACTACATGAGAATCGCTACTTCTATAAAAACATGAAAAAACTTTTCTTTTCATCCTTTTATAGAACCAGAATTGACTCCCAGTGTTTAGATTTTCACACATGCTAGTTCTAAAACTCAATACATCCATGGTGCTTAAAGGCCCAACTATAATCTGCTTAATCTAGCGTTAGCTAATGTCGAAACTCGATGCAAAAATTTTGCATACGAGTGAAAATTTGGCAATTGCCTGCCACTAAATTCTAAAACGAAGAAAAGTTTTGCATTGCTAAAAATTCAACGTAAATTATATCTAATAAATTTCAATAAAAGTTTTAACTTGTTATAGTATTTCTTCGATTTGTTTCTTGAGATGTTCCTGAATTACGATATGTTATATCAGAGAATATACACTATTAGAAGACGCAGGTGGAAAAAAGCATGAAATAAAATTTTAAAGTCTTTATTGGTGCCGGGGTAAAGGGAAAAAACGAAGAAAAAAGCAGAAACCAACGTGTTGGATCGTTGGTTATCGAACATGTTTCAAGTTGGTTTTATCAAATTTAACTGAAAGCAATAGAGTTGGGTCAAACTTCATCAAACGCTCAGTTTTGCCAAAAACCTCTGGTCAAACTCATTTAAATTACATGGGTTTGACCAGAGGTTTTTGGCAAAATTGAGCGTTTGATGAAGTTTGACCCAACTCTAGAAGGGAAGGTGGAAAAAACATAAGCAAAAACACATGCAAACTTGTTTAAAGATCTTTACAAAAAATTGCAAAACACTATTAGTGATTGAGCTACAATATTTTAGTTATTGTCAGGTCTTCACAGTGCACGACGTGTGCTTTTTCTGCGCGCGTAATTTTCTTTGCTATACATGCTGAATACAATTAGGAAAAAAATTATATCTGGCATAAAATGCTGCGTAAAATGTGTAAACGATCTAACGGACATTTTAAAGGTTTACGATATTTTAAGTTTCCTTCTTCAGACAAGGTTTTAGAGAAAATGTAAAATTCCTGAACAAGATTACACAAAAATCTTTATGTATACGACAGTATTTTTTGGGATAAAAACTATTCTCAACTATTAATTTAGATGAAATTGAGGAAGAGGAAGATATTGAATTTCAGAATTTACCAACAAACACACACTGTGAAAATGTCGTCGACCCCTTCTGTTAAATTGCGAAAAACAAATAAAACTTTCAAATCTATTTACACACATATTTAGAAAAAATTATAACGATATTTTAAGAAAATACAAAAAGGTTCTAGATTTCAGAAAGATAACTAGAACTGTCAGCAAAAGGTTAGGAAATTATATTAAAGAGTATATTGATGGTCTCCAAAATATTTTGTAAGCTTTTGGTTACTTCTCGGCCAAAGGAATATTCTGAAGACCTAAAGAATTTAGCCGAAAATATATATTACAAGTCTAAATCCACATGCAGTTTTCTACGATATAAATAAAATTTTAGCTTACCGCATATTTCCACCCTGAATCGGGGGAAGCCAATGAAATTTCTTCAACTTGGCTTAAAACATAATGCATTTGAGGTCGTAAAGCAAAAATGCATACAGTTGCATATGATTTTGGTTATGGAAGAAATAAGCATAAGAAAGGAGTGAAGGTGTAATCAGAGTTTAGATTCAATAGATGGATTCAAAACAACATGTTTTGTAAGAACTAATAGTATTGGTACTCATACGTGTGTTTTTATGGTAAAAATATTATTTTCCAAGTATCTTCGGATACTTTAGCTAATATTGTAAAAGAAAACATATCCATTTTGAAAAGCATTGGTATAAACATATGTGATCAAGGCTCAACAGAAAATGTTTTTCCAGCCTGAAGGTATCTGTGCGAACTCCATTTTTTGAACTAAATGGCCAAAAAAATTTTTTTTTGTATATTGTTTTCCCACTCAATAAAAATTTTGAGAAATGGATGGTTGGAATGTGACCTTAAAACTCCTGATGGAAGCATGCAAGTAAATAAAGAGCTATAAGAAATGGAAGCAACTGCAAATCCAAAATGTTTTTAAAATTGACAGTACAACATATATATCCAAACACATATGAAAAAATAAGTGTGAAATTCACAACCCAAATTTTAGCAGAACTGTTGCAGGTGCTATTAAAACAATATGCAAAACTACTCAATTTAAGAGCTGTTCCGCAGAAGTGGCACATTCAACAGCTCAGTTTGTGGGAAAAATTGTTAAGATTTTCTATTGTCTTAGTAGTGGTTCCTTGTATGGCGATAACTGCTACAGATCTACCGTTCAACTTAACAATGAACCTCACAAATTTATAAAAAAATTTATGGAATATCTGAATGACGTGGAATTCGTCGAGGCGTGTTTTCCTTTAAAATGGTATGAAGCTCACTCTTAATTTAGTCCATTTACTGATTAAGGACTTTTTAAAAGAAGGGGGTGATTTATATTATGACATGACAAAATCTCTTAATCAGGACAAGTTACAACATATATTTTCTGTACTGCGGCAAAATGGAGGCAACAATAGCAACCCTTCCATAGCCGAGTTAAATAGTATTTTGGCAAAAGTTATGGTTGCTAAAATTGTTGAATCATATTTTTCCAGTAACTTAAGTTGAACAAAACGAGATTGACCAAATTGATACTTATGATCAGGGACTTCATGCACTAAAAAATTGTGTTCAAGGCATCTAAAATATGCAAAAAAAAGGGGAATATGCACTAAAAACAGTAATATATATATATATATATATATATATATATATATATTTATATATACATATATATATATATATATATATATATATATATATTTATATATACATATATATATATATATATATATATATATATATTTTTTTTTTTTTTTTGTTCAATCATATATATATATATATATATATATATATATATATGAAGGTACAAAATATGAAAATACAATACAAATAGAAATTAAAAATTATTCCTATTTATTTACTTTTAAAAATAACATTTGCTTTTTCTATTTGGTCTTTCTATCTATTTGGTCTTAGAAAGCTTTTGTACATTGGGTTGCGATCGAACTGTCATGATAGACGGACGTGGATCATTACTTTGTCGTTTATTCTTTTTTGACTTTTTTTACATATTCATATTCTTGAATAAAATTGTTGTCATAAATTCCAAGAGAAATAGATCCTTATTCATATATAAAAAATTAACTTAACTATGAGTGAGCATAATGCTCTTTACTCATTTACAAACGGTGACAAAAACATTAAAAAAACAGGTCTTTTGATACACCAAAAGTAATAAATGCATGCAAAAGAAAAAGTGTTACAATGCTAGAATCAACAATTAAACACTTAAAAAATAATTATTGGGCACTTCTTGCCGATGGGAAAAATTGTAATAACGAAGTGATACAACAATTTAAAAAACATGTGCAAGATAGAGAAGTACCTACAACATCAAAAAACGTTACCTCAATTAATTCTCTAAATAGCGAGAACATAAATAATAATAAGACTTTTAATAATACTAGCAATGTTGAAAAACCGAGTGCTAATCAAAGTAAAAATAAAAAAACAACTCCACTCTACATTTTTGATGTGGATCCTAACTCTCTTATAGAATTCGTTAAAAATGTTCTTAATATAAATGGTTTCAAGATAAGAAAATATAATAATAGTAAAATCCAATTACTCACCTCTTCGATAGACGATTACTCTAAAATAAGAGCATATCTTCTTAAAACCAAAACTAAATTTTTCACCTTTACTCCGAACAATCTAAAAACAAAAACATTTTTATTAAAGGGCTTAACTGCCAAAATGGATCCCAATCTAATACTAACCGAATTAAAAATATTTGAAAATGACAATTTGGAATTCATTAAAGTAAGTCCTTTTACAACTAAAAGAGCTGATACCAATGGCCATACTTTACCAATTTATATGGTTCAAATAAGCGGTGAGAGTAAAGTTAACGAGCTGAAAGCAATTAAGGGGCTGCTATATCGATGCATCCATTGGGAAGGGCTACGTAAAACTGAAATTACACAGTGTAGAAACTGCCAAAGCTTCCTGCATAGTGCTGTAAATTGTTATTTACCACGTAGATGTGTTAAGTGTAAAGACCACCATGAAATCGGTAAATGTTCGCTTCAAGAGGTTCCAGAAACTGAAAGAAAGAGGCTTTTCTGCGTTTTATGCAATAATTACGGACATCCTGCTTCTTATAAAGGTTGCCCAAAGTACAAGGAACTTCAGCAAAAGTTAAGGGCTAAAAAACAACAGCTGTCAGAAAAGAGGACACAAAACTCTCCAGTTATAGTTAATGAAAATATAAGTTATGCCAATATGTTAAAAAATAATTTTACACAAAATGTTAACACAAACAACACTATTAATAATATCTTAGAACAATTAAATAACTCAGTACAAGCCTTATCTAATCAAATTATTAATTTGAACAAACAATTTCAATTACAAGCATCTAGAATAGATGCTCTTTATTCTATGATAGAAGCTTAATTATCAACAATGGCTGAAACTATTGTAAAACAATTAAATATTATACACATAAATATTAACTCCTTAATCAACTTAAGTAGAAGATATAACTTTAATGTATTCTTAAGTAATAACAATCCAGACTTAGTTTTAATTAACGAAACAAAGCTTAACTCCAAACACAAACTGAATTTTGAAAACTACAATTTTTTACGAAACGACAGAAAGACCGCTAAAATGGGGGGAGGAACAGCTATTCTGATCAGAAAAGGAATAAAATATAGTCATTATAGTAATAAAAACATTAATCTATTTAGACACCTAGAAACATCTATAGTAAAAATACCACTTTTTCCAAATAACTCTTCTCATTATAGCTGCCTACTATCCTTCGGGAAATAACTGCAACTTTTTAAAATCAGAGCTTATAAGCCTTTTTCAAACGCTAAATCTTGCCAGTTCAGATAATTATTATATTCTAGCTGGCGACTTAAATTGTAAACATACTGATTGGAAAAACTCAGTGTCGAACACTAAAGGGAACCATTTGAAAGAATGTATTGAGGATTACGAAATAAGATATAGATGTAAACTGTGTGCGACTTATACCCCATCATATCCGAGATGTAATTCATATTTAGACTTATGCATAATTGATTCGAGACTGAAGCTTCATAGAGTAAATGATTCCATAAATTGTCTTGAGACCCAGGAATATGATAGTGATCATGTCACAGTTAAAATTAAACTACTAGGAGTTGAAAATGACCACCCTTTATCATTCTTTAAAGAGTCCCCCGAGGCAATACTTAACTTTAAGAAGACAAATTGGAACAAGTTCAAAAATATTTTTTTAAGAGAAACTAATGATAATATTATAATTCCGAATGAGAGGAATCTGATAAATAACGAAATAGGTTTTTATTTGCATGAAATGAACAATTATATTTTAAGAGCCGTGGATACGGCAATCCCAAAATATAAAACACATGACTCTATTGAAAGATTCACCAATTCGACAATTAAAAAGTTACAAGTGGAGAAGAGTAAAATTCTTACCATGATTAAACGCTTTAACAGTTCTTAAGGCGAAGTTGAAACTAATTAGAAAACTTTTGAATGATAACTTTATAATTGCAGTAAATAAACATTTACAAGATAAACTTACTAGATTGAGTCCTAAAGACTCATCTAATATGTTTGGAGAAATTAGAAAACAGTTTAAGACAACACGGCCTTTTGAACTAGATATTATGAGAATTTCTCTAGAGGATGAAAGGTTGATAAGAAATGCTAATATTGACCCCCTAGATCTAGAAAAAGAAGGTAACAACTATTTGAGTATCGGTGAGGAGCAAAACCTAAACATATTTGGTTCGTTTTTAGAATCGGTTCACTCTTATAAGGAGATTGTTCCTGATAATACAGTTCATCTGGAAGTTGCTAATCGTTTCAATGTATTTTTGGAAGAAAAAATGCAATATGAATACAATTTTTCAACCTTGACAACATTTTCTGAGTCAAATAAATCAGATGACTTAAACGAAACTCAATTAAATACCACATTCGTACAAAAAGATAAAGTTTTACTAATTTTTTTAAAATTAAGACCCAAACTGTCATCAGGAGTTGATAACATTCCCAACGTTGTCTTGCGTAATTTACCTGATAGTTTCATATTCAAATACGGAATTCTTTTCAATAATATGTTAAATAATGCTTACTTTCCGCGGGCTTGGAAACAAGCCAAAGTAATAGTGCTACCCAAGAAAGATAAGGATACGTCAAATCCAAAAAATTTACGGGCAATAAGCTTACTTCCAAACATAAGCAAAGTATTTGAAGTATGTATCAATATGACTATCATCAAGCATTGCGAGAAAAATATTTTAGTTGGTGAAAAAAAGTTTGGCTTTAAATACAAACATTCAACAATACACGCGATACATTTACTTGTTTCAAATATTCAGTGGAACCTGAGCAAATCTTTATATACTGGCGCTTGTTTAATTGATTTTTAAAAAGCCTTCGACAGTATTTGGATTCCTGGCCTTATTTGTAAATTATTTAAGTATAAATTTCCATTTCGTTTCATAATCATTATACATAACATGCTAAATAACAAAACATTTTCAATTTATGGGAAGAAAACAGTTGGTACTGGAAAATTCACAATTGTCAACGGACTACAACAGGGCACTGTTAATTCTCCCATACTATTTACTTTATACTTGTTTGATTTATTAGATAAAATAGACAATGTGATAGCCTTCGCAGACGACATAACTATATATCATGCAGACAATACAGTTGACAAAATTAATGATAGTTTACAAAATAAATTTTTGATTATTGAAAAATATTGTAACGATTGGCAAATGAAGATCAATTTAAACAAATGTGAATGTATTCTTTTTAGACCACCAGTTGGGAAATGTACCAATAATATTAGAAGAAACTGGAAGTCATTTGGTATTAGGTCCACAAATAATATAAACATTCCTGTAAAACAAACTGTTAGGCTATTAGGCATAGACTTAGATAAATTTTTATACTTTCATAACTACATAAACCAGAAAATTATAAAAGCTAGAAATGCATTTTTTGTATACAAAAAATTTTTCTTTTCTAAGTATATACAATCAAGGGTTAAAATTATCATGTATCAGAGTTTGATTAGACCAATTTTATCATATGGCTGCCCCTCGTATATGGAGAAGATTCGCGTATTCGAAAGGAAATGCCTCAGATGTTGTACGTCACTGTACAGGTCAAAAAATAGTAACTATAAAAAATATATATCTAATAAAATTCTCTATGAAAAAGCTGAAATATCTAGATTTGATAACTTTATTATTCACATTATAAGAAACCATATTGTAAGCAGCTCAAATACCATTGAGAATAATTTAATTTTGGCTCCTTACTAATACTTTAGAATATATTTTAAAAACAATGGCAAATGGTTTCATCCCTCCCGAGGCGTTTCTTTATCTTGATAAAAATGGTTTTATTCAAAACGACGATGGCATTCCTATACTTTGTCACATTTACAGACGATCCAATATAAAAACTATAAATTGTAACGACTAACACCACAAAACTGTCGTTTTGACACAAGTATTTTTTTGGGTGATAAAAATATTAAGTCTAATCTAAATCCTAATAAATATTGGTGGCTAACTCAATAAAAATTCTTTGATTTTAACCCTTGACCTTACGTTTTATCTTTATTATTAATAGTAAGATTTTTATTATATTTTTGCTTACTACTAATCTGGATACCAAATTTTTATAATATATATAATTATATATAATTAACCGAAAAATTAAATTAATTACTAAATACGTTTATACTTGAGAGCTCGTTAAAATGGGACTTTGTATATAAATAATATCATTACACTTTTTGTTTATTTGGAGTTATAACTTTTATTCTAAATATATATTAAATAAACATTAAAAAAAAAAGAAAAAAAGCTTTGTACATTGAAAAAGACATTCCGACATTTGGGGATGTGAGCGGCGCATATTTAATTGATTCTATTTTTATTAATTGATTTAATGGAATATATTTCTTTAACGGAATCATCACAAGGTATTGAAGCAAAAACGCCAGCTACTAGTCATCTTTAATAAAATCCAATATTGTTTTTAATAATGGCATAAAATTTGCTCCAAATTTTTTGACTAACTATGCCCTCAACCGCATTCATTTTATTTATAGCTTCGTTAATTATTTGATTTGGCTGGGCAATGAATTAAATTGTTGAAGCTTATCAGTTTTATTAATGAGAAACGCATATTTTGCATTAAGAAACACCAATTGATCTTTAATTGAATGTAAATTTAAAATGTTTTTAATTTTCTTTATTGATATAGCGTTTTCTTCATTTAATGCTTCCGAAATATCTTTAAGTTCAGCAAAGTAGTTTGCGTAATAAGCCACAGCTTCTGGCCACGTTCCCCACATTGTTATCACAGGTGAAGGGGGAAGATTTACATCAGGATACTTTTCTTTACATAGCGCTACCCGCGTAATAATTTCTCAAAAATAATTGTGTTGCTGAAGTTTGAATTTTTAACAATATATGACACAATAATATGCACCAACATACCGATGCCATTTTTAAGCAAATTCATTAATTCGTAAAGATATTTCAGTTTTGCATAATCCGGCTTATGATATATGTTATGTTTACCAAAAAGTAATCACCATTATTCTATTTGCCGTCGGCAACATCGTCGGCAATTTTGAGGCAACATCAATTTAACACAACGTCAATACTAATTTTGTATTCCCTAACAGGTTTATGACGATGTTGCCTATATATCGATAAATAAAACACACATATCTAATACTTGAGCCAGCTGATTCATTTAGTTTACAATTTTCGGTAAAAGTGTTTTTGAATAAATAAAAAAATTGTGCATATATTAAAATAAAAATGATTTTTCTTCTCGATTCCAGTGACGAAGAAAAAAATTTATAGTGGAAAGAAGACTGCTTAGACAGAAATTTTGTATTTTTAACTTGCCCAATGAGAAGTAGGTAACATATTTGAAGCAATAATTTCCCAAGTAATGGATTTTTATCCTTTTTAAGATTTAAAAGATATTTTCGGTTATATAAACCATCTTTTAAAAATGTCCTACAAATAATAGAGCCTCATATAAAAAGGGGCGTGGTCAAAATATGTTCCAAATACCATCAAATTGGCAGCGATTCTTTTTAAGTTCTTGGACAAGCTTCTCGAATAAGCATTTATTTGTTATTTTTATTTTTCCATTATTTTATTTAAACCAAAAACAAACACAATATACCAAAAAGTCAACACTAATATAAAAAAAAAATACCAAAAGCGCAGAAAAAAAGAAAACTGTAATGTTGAATTTTTCAAAGTCTTAAAACCCAATAGAAAGCAACGCAAGACAACACCAAAAATGGCGACGAGAAATTCAATGGCAATTAGAGACAAAATCAACTTCAATTTTGCTTACAAAATAACAAACGTATGTTAAAAGTCATCGATAAATGTCAATACCGCCAACCAGATTACAGATTTGCAACACAAGATAAAAAGTAGCGTTGTTTTCTATTGCCGTTGTCAAGTAGAATAAGTGTGAATGATTATGATATATGTATATTCTTCAAGTGAACATACATATATCATACAAAAAGGCTCTAATGAAAGTTTTGATGTTGATTTTGACGACGATGTACATATATGCAGATTATTTTTTAGATGATATTTTTAAAAATTCTGAGAACATCAATTGTGAACTGGTTTCCATGAGATACTTCGTTGGGTCTGTTGAATCAAACATTTTTCTAAAATTGCAATGCGAAAATGATGTAATAGTTTAGGAAGATGGATGAAGTTTTAACAGCCCCAAGCGAGCGTTTTATATTTCTTAAAAATTATCAGTCTCTGAAAAATTTTTGAAATTTATCCGCTCCATCAGACAAACTAATGGATGCACTGAACCGGAACGAAAGGGTATAAAATCATTAATTATTGAATTGCTTAAACTCTCAACCCCAGAATGGTTCAGTGATGATTGTTAGAACCATAAACAGTATTCATTGGACTTTCTATTGGTCTTCCTTCGAAAGCACTGCTCTTGGGCTACAGAAAAAAGTAGTTCTGAGCAAAGAAAAGTGCAGATTTTATCACATAAATAAAAATACAAAATCAAATCTATAAAAAAATAATAAAAAGAAATACAACAAAAAATAGAATTATATAAAAAAATATTATATAAACAATATATTACTAATAAATAATAAACAAATTTGCTTTCTATACAAACATTTTTAAAATAGTTTAAACATTTTTTTATCAAAATCTCTGGATTCTACCAAAATAAAGGTATTTTTTATTATATTATATTTTGCAGAAAATCTTTAGCCTTAATTCACAATAGCGTTAAAAAATTTATTGTAAGGCTTCATGCATATAAATAATATGCATGAATTTTCTACAAAAAATAATTCCAGATGCCGCCGCACAGTGCACCATTTCGCGAGAAGGCGGTCAAAAATATATAAATTTTGAACGGATTGGAATTTCGATATGCAGTTTTTTTGTTTACTAGGGGAGACTAAGTTAAGTGAAAGTAAAGTCTTTGAAATCGAGTAGTTAGAAAAATAGTTATGATAGATTTAAAACGCATTTTAGTTTTTTGCTATTTTTGGTACAAAAGTATTGAAATTTGAAAGGTATTGAAACTTGTTATAAAAAATTGTTTTACACACAACGTGATATTTTAAGTCACATTTACAACATATATATAATAAAAAAATAAAATTTTGTCAGAAAGTGCCAAACTTTGGCCCCTGTGAAATTTTTTATACTAAAGGTCGAAGGCTCATTTTTTTTAACAATTTTAAATGAAAACTTTGTTCATTAAGTAGCATAAACAAAAAAATACATTGATTAAATTTACTTAAAGGTTTTAATGAAGAAGACGTAAGTTTCTATATTCTATAGGTTCAAAATGGACATTATATTTAAACTTTTATTTGAAATTTTTAAATTTAATATTGTGAAATGTGTGTTTAAAAACGATAAATATAACGATATATTTGCAATATAATTATTTTTTAAAATATTTTAGTATATATTTCTCCCAAGTAGCCTTGATTTTCATCTTCTAGAAGTAGTTTAGCTTCTATATCCAATTCAATAGAATTGGTTTTCCATTTTTGTCGAATATTGGACATATAGGGATCTGATGAGCATAATAAAATAGTAATCAGATCTTCATTAGTACAACTTTTGGAAATTTTTCTTGTGTTGTGCTCGCGAAAAAGTCTGTAGTCTTTATTTCTTTTTTCTTGGGCTTCTTCAGATAGATATCCTATTGGCAGCATATTGTGTTTAATTATTTGCTCCCCATGGTACAAAATTTTATGGACAGTTGATGACATAAGCTTCCATGAGCATTTTTCACTATAAAGTATACTGTTTTTTGCGTATTCTCCAAATTTTCTTGTAATTGTCTTTCTGTTAAATCACCTTATTAGTTCCAAATCTACACCTGTGACACATGCTGCAGTTTCTGGATCTGAAAAAAAATCTCCTTGCAGTGCTTTCATCATTTGTGTTTCCTTCTATGTTCCATAAAACTTATTCTCGCATGAAGAGGGGACTATTTAAATTCGTATGCTGCCTTAAAACTACCATCTTCTGGAATGGGATGGCTTAATTGGCATGATGTCTTTTGGCATATAATGCAAATTGACGATGGTTTTGTATCAGTAAAAGCTTGTGTAACTTTTACATCAATCATTGTAAGACACATTTTTAAGTTTACTTCGGTTTCCCGGTCATCAACTGTAAAACATCAGGTTGAAGGGCATCAATTTGATCTTTTATTTTTGGACTTCTTCAATTATGATCTCTCTTGTTTCTTTTTTGAATGTAAATTTTATTAGTCTGCAATACTTTGTTGATGAAGGTATTGAATTTTTCCATAAATCAATTTCTTTTGCTCTGCTGCTTGATGGCTCTAATCCGGTATAACATTTTCTTAAGCGGAATTGAACGAAAGATACCATAAATAAGTCAGCATCTGGTTACATTGGATGTATTGTCTTTGACCAGAGGACCCATCACATTCCCATCTAGAAATTATTGTAATGCTGACATTTTCAAGTTTTTTCAAGCGATCAGCATCAAGAGTATTTAACAACCCTTCGGTAGAGCGTTCAAGAAGATCCTGTAATTTCATTTCTGCTGAAGAGGAAGTGACAGTTATGTTATATCAGTTTGTGGAAGTAAACATTCTTTTTTGACTGCGACTACATCCCTATACATTGGGAATCCGAGAATTCTTTTCATTGGCCCGTTTTCTCAATTCCTTATACTGATTTTTAGATAATTTCACAATCAAGAAACGAACACGTACACATGCGCACATATGAAGGAAGCGAGGACCACAGCACAAACAATAGACGTGTACCCATGTACCCTTGAAGTATCGTTTTTCCAGGAATTGCCTTTTAAATTTTAATGGGTTTATGGGCTATTGCAAGATTTCTACCTGCAACAGCGGTTCTTATAAGTCAATGGTATTTGCCATTATTTGTCGAAATATGTTCTTTATTAGAGGCCGTTGTGAATATCAACATATTCATTATGCACAAGAGATTCCGAAAAAAAAACTTTTTTATACCTTTATAATAAGGGTAAATTAAATTAAAAACCAAAATACTTTTCCATCTTAAATCCGGTTTTTATAAAAACCATCTGATAAAAAAATAATTCAAAATTGAGCACAACAGGATATAAATTTTTTAATCTAAAAATGTTTGACCTTGCGACAGAAAAATTGCTCTGGGGCTCACGGGCGGATCGTGCCGGGTATACAATGGGGTATAGGAGTGTAGAGGAGAGCTTAGACTATAAGAAAACTAAACGGACTTTTACGAACTTTAGAAGTGATGCTCTATTATTTGGGAGGATTTAGGAAAATTTGGAAATGGTCCACTGTGCGCCGCACGCTGGACCATTTAATGAGAAGGCGGCCAAAACCAATTCGTTTTATGATCACTAATTTTAAATGTAAAAGTTCATTCGAAAGTAGACACCAAAAAATGTTAACCACAAAATTTAAAATTTATTTTAACTATATCACAGTGAAGAGGATGATTCCAAATGGACATTTTCATTATTTTGCTGAAATGAGAAATTTCTTAATAAGTTGTTAATTTTTAAACTTTAATAACTTATTTGGTTTTAAAGATTTCTAAATGAAATTGATTTTGTGTAATTTCCCAATTTATTTTTTGAAAAATTGATTTTTTTCACAAAAGCTTCAAATTTTCCTAAATCCTGCCACGTAATAGAGCATAACTTCTTAAGCTCGCAAAAGTTCGAAAAGAGACTAGTATTATCTTATAGTCCAAACTCTCCTCTACACTTTTATACCCCATTGTATACCCGGCACGATCCGACCGTGAGCACCAGAGCAATTTTTCTGATACAAGGTCAAATATTTTTTGTATAAAATATGTGTTTTCTGTTCTTATAAAATAGCTTTTATGAAAGATGTATTTCAAATGGAAAAGTACTTTAGTTTTTCATATAATTTGCACTCATTATAAAGGTGTAAAATAGTTTTTTTCTGAATTGCTTGCACAAAATGTAAATGTCTATATTCACAACTGCGGCTAATAGGGAACACATGTAAACTAATTTTTGTAAAAACATTGATATATAACAAGGGCTGTTACAGGTAGATGTACAATGTGATAACCCGTTTAAAATGAAGAGGGAAATTTCTGGAAAAACGATACTTCAAAGTTGTATGGATACACGCAGCGTTGCCAAATGTTCAGTTTTAACTGATTTTAGCAGTTTTTTGGAGTGATGAAAAGTTTTTCAGTTTTTTTATAAGAAATAACATTTTTTTACAATTATGTCAGAGTATATATACGAGTATATATATGCGAGTATATAATATTTATTTCTCTAATTTTCAAAACTGTTGTATAGAAAATAATATTACATAAGATGATGCGATACAGATTAAAGATGCTGCACCTCGTTCAAGCAAAAACCCAAAAAGAAAACTACCAAATTAAAATATATATAATGGGAAGAGCATCCATTGTTCAAAGATTGGATCAGGAGAAATGACAGTGGTTAAGCTTTTTGTAAGCTTTGTAACTCTGAAATAAAAGCAATGGGTGGTATATCAGATTTAAAAATGCATATATTAAGATCAAAACACTAAGAAGGTGCAAAAGCTATACAAGTTCATTGGGGATCTAACTTATATTATTGTTACATTTTGGAACTTCAATCAAAAAATGAAATTGATTAAATACATACATATGTCCATATGTATATGTTTTATAATTTTTCGGATACGTTTTTTTTTGGGTAACTTCTTTCCAATTGTAAGTTTTTGTTCAAAAAGGATATGGCAACACTGGGTACACGTCTATTGTTTGTGCTGTAGTTTTCTCAACCCTCGTATGTGCGCGTGTGTACGGGTCCGTTTCTTGATTGTGATGTTACCTAAATTTTTTCCTTTTTTCTTTGTTAAATGCTCGAGGAAAACTAACCAAATTCTAGTTTTATTCGAACAAACAACCACAGAAGGCAAAATGAAATATATGACAAAAAATTAAAATATGATGTTTGACTCGGGCTGTAATATTACGACCCGCATATACATCTTTTCGTGGTTGACATGCACTATCTTATATACACAATCCTTGGTTATATCAAAGATTATGTATATAAGATAGTGCATCTCAAACACGAAAAAATTTATACGCGAGTCGTAATATTACAGCATGCAATCGAACATCATACCTTAATTTTTTTGTCAAACATACTTTATGTTGCCTTGTGTGGTTATTTGTTGGAATAAAACCTTTATTTTGGTAAAGTCTAGACATTTGGTGATATTGATAAAATAAAATTGTTAAACCTTCTTATATATATATATATATATATATATATATATATACATAGAAAAAATTTTTTTTATTATATTTTAGTAATATATTAATTATTTTATTATTATTTATAATTTTTTTTATTTTTTGTTACATATCTTTTATTATATTTTTTTATAGATTTGCTTTTGTATTTTTATTTATTTGATAAAATCTGCACTTTTCTTTGCTTAGAAATACATTTTTCTAGAGCCCAAGAGCAGTGCTTTCGAGGGAGAACCAATAGAAAGTCCAATGATTACTGTTTATGGTTCTAACAATTCTCACCGAACCGTTCTGGGGTTGAGGGTTTGCACAAGTCAATAATAAATGATTTTACACCATATCGTTCCGGTTCAGTTTTAAAGATATTCTGAAATATTGAAATATGTTTTTTACTTGCATCCATTAGTTTGTCTGATGTAGCAGTCAGAGACTTATAATTTTAAAGGAATATAAAAAGCTCGCTAGGGGCAGTTAAAACTTCATCCATCTTCCTAAGCTTAATACAACATTTTTCGCATTGCAATTTCGGAACAATTATAAATGCAACATACACAACAAGGTATCTCATGGAAACCAGTTCAAAACTTATCTTCTAGGAATTATCAAATATACCTTTTAAAAAAGTAATCTGCATATCCATCGTTGGCAAAATCAACATAAACCTTTTCATTAGAGCCTTTCTCAGTATGTCCACTTGAACAATATATATCTTAATCATAACTTTTTGGTAAACACAGATCATAAGTATGAATTTGATCAATCTCATCTTGTGCAAATTCACAGTTACTGTAAAAACTTCATTCAACAATTCTAGCAACTATAACTTTTGCCAAAATAGTGTTTAACTCGGCTACAGGAAGGTTGCTATTGTTGTCTCCCTTTTGCCACAATACAGAAAATGTATTTTCTAACTTGTCCTGATTATGAGATTTTGTGATGAAATAATATAAATCACGTTCTTTTAAAATGTCATTAACAAGTAAGTGAGCTTCATACTATTTGAAAAAAACACGCTTCTTCTGGTCAACGAATTCCATGTCATCCAGATATTCCATAAATTTTTGTACAAATTTGTGAAGTTCACTGTAAAGTTGAACTGCAGACCTGTAGCCATAAAGGGAACCACTATTAAAACAATGGAAAATCTTATAAATTGTTTCCACAAACTGAGCTGTTGAAAAGGCCACTTCTGCGGTACAGCTTTTAAAATTGTGTATTTTTATACCCTTCACAAAAAAGTGAAAGGGTATATCTAGGTTTGTCATTCCGTGTGTAATTTCTTCGATATCAATATGCGACCCTATAAAGTATATTTATTCTGGATCCTTATGAATAGCGATGACGATTGGGCGATGTCCGTCTGTCTGTGCGGTTTTCCCAAGCCCCAGAAGAGCTAGAGACTTCGTTCTTGGACTGATCGATTGGAAGTGAGCTGTCATAGAGTGGTATTGAAATTCAGAAAAATCGGAAGGACAGTTCCAGAGCTGGGAAGCCTACACCTATTTCTCGACGCAAAATTAACACCAAAAACCGATTATTTTTATGTTTGTTTGTGAATTGAACCTATTTCATGCTTTTGGGCTCCTCAATTGTCTATTTAAAACTAAAAAAAAAAAATTTCCAGGGATGGGAAATAAAAAAAATTTTGGCACATACAGTATATTTGGTACATATAATAACTAAAATATTTAAAAATTTCAAGTTCTTTTTAAAGCAACCCGTTTTATACATCATGAAGATTTGCAATGATGAAAAAAATTTTAAAATTAAAAATTCTTCTCCGTTAGGAAATTTAAAGTTAAAATACATTAAAATAACCACAAATGAACTAACGTCGTTTTTCCTGGTTAAAATTATTTCTTATTCTAGCAAAACAACATTAGTATCGAAAATTTAAAAAAATTTAAAATTCCGTTTCTAGGGTTGGATAACTGAAATATATTGTGGTACATGAAAGTGACTAAAGTGGTTACAAATATGTAATTTCTCTTAAATAAAAAGCTTTATACATCATGAAGACTTGCATTGGTAAAAAATAATTTAAGAAAATTTATTGTTCGCCTCCAGGGGTGGGATATTGAACATTTTTTTTGCACATTCGGTATTTTGTGGTACATAAAATAACTAATATGTTTAAAAACATTAAGTTTTTCTTAATTAAATGCGTTTTATACAACATGAAGATTTTCATAGATAAAAAATTTCTCATCCAGGGTTAGGAAATTTAAATATATTTTATTCCAAAATTGGTATCAAAAATAAAAAAAAACAAAATTTCGATTCCAGGGTTGGATAACTGAAATATTTTGTGGTACATGAAAGTGACAAAAGTGGTTACAAGTATATAGTTTTTCTTAAATAAACCGCTTTATACATCATGAAAACTTGCATTGGTAAAAATACAAACAAAAAATTAAATTTCGCTTCCAGGGATCGGAAATGGAAATTTGTTTATGCATATAAGTAACAAAAAAAAAACAACTAACGTCGTATATTTCCTAACAAAAACCATTTTTGAATTTAGAAAAAAAAATATGGTTTCAAAATTTAAAAAAAAAACCAAAATTTTGATTGCAGGGTTGGACAACTGCAATATTTTGTGTTACCTGAACGTGACCAAAATGGTTAAAAATTTGAATTTTTTTTTAAATAAAAAAAAGATTTTCGCTTCCAGGAATGGGAAACTGAAAATTTTTATACATAAAAGTAACAAAAAAGCAACTAACTAAAACTATTTTTAATTCAGGAAAAGTAAAATTTGCATCAAATATTTAAAGAATAATCAATATTTCGTTTTCAAACCAAAAAGGCAACTGACGTTATATATATATATATATATATATATATATATATATATATGTTTTATAATTTAGAAAGAACAAAATTGGTACTTAAAAATATATATTATGCCAGACGTACGTTGGTGAAGGATATATAAGATTTAGCACAGCCGAATGTAGCACTTTTACTTGTTACATATTGTTTTAATAGCAGAGATAACAGTTCTGCAACTAATTTGAGTTGCGAATCTCACACTCATTTTCTCAAATGTATTTGGATAAACTAATACATATTTCGTATAGCTCTTTAATTACTTCCATCCGGTGTTTTAAGGTCACATTTTAGCCACTCATTTCTCAAAGATTTCATTAAGTGTTGGAAATCATATACACAAAAAACTTTTTGACCATTTGGTTAAAAAAAATGGAATTTGCACAGATACTTTAAGGTTACAAAAAAACTTTCTGTTAGTTGAGCCTTGATCATATACAAGAGCATAAATGTTTATGCCAATGCTTTTCAAAATGGTAATACTTTCTTTAACAATATTAGTTACAAAATCCGAACATAAATCGTTTTGGGAAATAAAATAGTTTAAAATTATACTCCAATTAGAAATGGAAAACAATAGTTTTACCATAAAAACACACGCATGAGTACCAATACTATTAGTTCTTACAAAATCGGTTTCGAATCCATATATTGAATTTAAAATCTGAATACACCTTAACTCCTTTGTTATGCTCATTTCGTCCAAAACCAAAAACATATGCTTAGAATCTCTATCATCCAACTGTGCGCTTTTTTGCTTTACGACCTTAAACGAATGTTTTTTAGCAAGGTTGAAGAAATTTTATTGGCACCCACGGATTCAGGAGGGAAATATGCTGCAATCTAAAATTTAATTTACACCTTAGAAAATTGCATGTGGACTTAGACTTGTAATATATATTTTGAGCTAAATTCTTTACGTCTTCAGAATATTCCTTTGGCCGAGGAGTA
The DNA here is from genome assembly GCA_963675445.1 of Linnaemya vulpina. Classification (NCBI taxonomy): domain Eukaryota; kingdom Metazoa; phylum Arthropoda; class Insecta; order Diptera; family Tachinidae; genus Linnaemya; species Linnaemya vulpina. Next base: position 38,703,877 of record OY776281.1, read on the forward strand.
TCCAAAAGCTTACAAAATATTTTGGAGATTATCAAAAGACTCTGTAATAGAATTTCCTAACCTTTTGCTGACAGTTCTAGTTATCTTTCTGAAATATAAAACTTTCTTGTATTTTCTTAAAAGATCGTTATAATTTTTTCTAAACATGTATATAGATTTGAAATTTTTGTTTGTTTTTCGCAATTTAACAGAAGGGGTCAACGACATTTTCACAGTGTGTGTTTGTTGGTATATTTTGGAATTTTATATCTAAATTAATAGTTGGAATGGCTTTCGCCTTTAGTATTTTTATGTCAACGAATGAGCTTTCAAAATGACAATCGCATATATAAAGATTTTTTGTGTACTCTTTTTCATTTTTCCCGAATTTTACATTTTTCCCGAATTTTACATTTTTCCCGCCAAATTTGCTCTAAAATTTTGTCTGCGGAAGGGAACTCTAAAAATCGTAAACCATTAACATGCCTTTTCGATCTTTCACATGTTTTACGCAACATTTTCTGCCCGATATTAAAATGTTTTTTTTTTTTTTAATTTGGTAATGTTGACTTATTGCAATAATTACTATTTTGTCAGGGTCCAATTTTGATCCTTTTTTTAAACATTCTTGATTTTTCGGAGCGGTCCTTTGGATTCTGACTAGTAAAATGTGTAACGGTTTGGTTTTACTCGTTTGTTCGGTCATTTGTTGTATTTCTTATGTACACTACTTTACTTGTGTCTGAGCCTTTAAGAAAGTAGCACTTACTCTGAAACCAACTCATAAATTTACAAAAGGTAAAAATAAATAAATATATATTGAATTTGAAAACATGAACAACAAGTGCTTTATTATATCAAAAGGTATTAGCATCTTCTGTCCTTTAAAAAGGTGAGTAATCTCGTTTATTTAAAAAGTGAAAAATTTTATATATATATATATATATATATATATATATAAAAGTAAAATTAATTGTAAAGAAAAAGAGGGAAACAATTGTTGTTGTTTTCATACATAGTGGTTGGTGACGTTTACTTTGATTGAGTTTCGTGATCAATACATCGCGTATTAATGAAATCAATAGTGGGTATTGTTTTGTGGACGGACGGAATCAATTGAATAAATTTAATATTTATTTTCTTATTATCGGTGAATTTTCAAAAAAATACTTAATTAAGTGGCATATTAAAATTAAATTACGAAAAGAAAATTGGTTGGCAGAAATAAATATATAGTATTGTGATACATTGTTGGTGTGATAAATAAAACACACACACATTTTTTCAAATTTGTCGAGATTAAATTTGTGTTAAATTTGTATGAACAAATTTCATTAAAATTAGCTTTTATCAAATTCAATTTAAATTTTTTGAAACAATAGTTAAAATTTTATACATATTCGAAATAAAGTTTAAAAGTTTTAAATTTTATGACAAAGAAAATTGATGGCAACTTTGAGGAAACTTATCCGTGTATCAGATGCACTTATTAAATTTGAAGCAAAATTTAATGATAAACGCGAAGATTTGCACACTATATATACTTTGGAAATTCACCATGAAGAATTGAAAGAATTGTGGGAGAAAATAAAAGTGGTTTCTAAAGACTGTCTGGATGATTTCCCAAGGGAGATCCTATTGAATTTGCAACCACAACATCTAAATATGACGCTTTTTACGCAGCTTATTTAAATTGTTTAGCTATGATAAACGAAAAATGATTAGTTTTAAGAGGGTACCAAAAGTGATTAATTCTATGTCAAAAATTGTAACGCAAATAGTTTTGACCATAATCTCACTTACCTCTTATGATGTAAACACATTTGAAGGTGATTATATATCATGGCCAACCTTTCGGGACCTTTTCACAGCCTTATATATAAATAGTTCGTGCAAAAGGAATTGTATCAAAATACTTTGTGACGAGGGGTTTGATATAGCTTGGCAAAATTTAAAAGACGCATATGAGAATCCTCGCATAATTGTAAATTATCAATTGAAAATTCTGTTCAAGCTTCCTTTATTTGACAAAGAATCTTGTGATGGCCTCAGAATTTTGCAACGAGGTGTCAATTGCAATATATAAAGTTTCAATCGAAAGAGTGGATCAAATCCTAATTTTTATGTGTATTCAACGTTTGCCCACATCCACCATTAGTTTATGGGAACATATTGTTAAGGAACAATCCGAGTTTTGTAAATGGAAAGAATTTGACGTCTTTCTGATAGAAAGGATTCAAACTTTAGAATGTGTCGGTGATCTTAAAGACTCATCGGTAGGGAAACCTTCAGTTCAGAAAACCCAAGTTCATGTAGTGAATTCCAGTTCAAATGTAACTTCTTGTGTCCTTTGTCGTACTTTAGGACATTTCTTGAGGACATGTAAACCATTTAAGAATCTTTAAATTTCGGACAGGATTCCAATAGTTAAAATATATCATTGTTGTGTAAATTGTTTGTCGCGAGAGCATGAAGCAAAAAAAGTGTAAAAGTGCTTTTAATTGTACGACGCAGAGTGGAACATTTCGCGAGAAGGCGGACAAAAATCTATAACTTTTGACTGGATTAGAATATCAATACGCAGTTCTTTGTTTACTAGGTGAGACTATAGGCTTTCAGCTAAGAGACACATCTTTAAAGTCGACGAGTTAGAAGGGTAGTTATGATAAAGTTAAAACTCATTTAAATTTTTAGCTGTTTCTGGTACAAAATTGAAGTATTAAAACTGGTTATAAAAGTTTGTTTTACACATAATCTGATATTTTGAGTCACATTTACAACTTATCAATACTTATTAAGAATATAAAATTTTGTTTGAAAGTGTCAAACTTTGGCCATTTAGATATTTTCAATACGAAAGGCTCCTTTTTTTTAACAAGTTTGAGATAAAATTTAGTTTATTAACACCACCTTCGATTAAAAAATAATCATAATTTTACCCGAAAGCTTGGCTAAAATGTACTACACAATGTACGATTAAATGTTAACTGACAGAATTTAATAAAGAAGTTGATATCGCAAGTTAATCAGAGAAATTCATAGAAATGCCCCATTCGTCGGAGGATATAAAAAAGAACGCTGTAAACTTTCATAAAATTGCGGCATTTCCTATAGTAAGATTAGCTATCGATTGTACACAAATAAAAACACAATCGCCAGGAGGATTAGATGCAGTTTTTCGGGGCCGTAAAGGTTTTTCTTCATTTAATGTACAGATGAGTTATTATGAGAAATTTTATTTACTATTTTTGTAATCGCTTTTATATGGCTTATGCCCAATAAATCAGTGGTTATTTAAATGTAATTTAACTTTAAGTGCCATTTAAATACCAAATTTCGTTCTTCACCGCAAACATATGACTTTGACTTTTTTTAAGAAGAAGAAAACATTGTAATGTTGAGTAAAATTTGCTAAGAAATTTTAAAAAGTTGCGTAATTAAAGTTAATTATCAATAGATTAAAGTCGGAAATCAATAAAACAATATATATTTCACAAATAGACTCTTAAAACAATTGAAAAACTTAAAATAATTTCATGCACAACACTTGAAATACTTTCGATCTTTTACATGTTTTTACGCACAATTTTCTGTCCGATATTAAATTGTTTTTTTTCTTACTTGCATTCATTATGTTTAATTTGGTAATGTTGACTTATTGCAATAATTAGTATTTTATCAGGGTCCAATTTTGATCCTTTTATTAAACATTCTTGATTTTTCGGAGTGGTCCTTTGGATTCTGACTAGTAAAATGTGTAACGGTTTGGTTTTACTCGTTTGTTCGGTCATTTGTTGTATTTCTTATGTATACTACTTTACTTGTTTCTGAGCCTTTAAGAAAGTAGCACTTACTCTGAAACCCACTCATAAATTTACAAAAGGTAAAAATAAATAAACATATATTGAATTTGAAATCATTAATAACAATTGCTTTATTATATCAAAAGGTATTAGCATCTTCTGTCTTTTCTTATCAAAAGATCTTTACCAATTCCAAGAAAGCATTTCATCACTCTAGTTATGTTAATATATTTTTATATCACTGGAAAATTAAAGGTGCGTAAAAGAAAGTGAAAAATTTAATATACATAAAAAAAAAAAATTAAGTGTAAAGTGGTTGACGACGTTTACTTTGATTTATTTTCGTAATCAATACATCGCGTACTAATAAAATCGATAGTGCAAAAAATTTTAAAAACTTGCGTAATTAAAGTTAATCTTCTTATATATATAAAAATAAAATGCATTGTGTTAGTAATTGATGTTCTCCGGAATGCATGAACCAATTTTGATTTATATGAAAGGTGACATCAATACTAAGGTTTTTATGTACATACGGTTTCTGTATGTGTATTGGTTCATGAGTTATAGCGATTTCAATGAACACTGCAATCATTTCGAAATATTTGAGTTAATATTTTGAAAAACTGAAATACAATTCGTTTTGAAATTCATTACAATTAAATTTTAGTCAAACCATTAATTTAATTTATATACTTAATTATTCTAAATCACAAAAAGCGTGGTTTGCCACACGCCCACATTTCAATATGAAAGGTGACGTCAATACCAAGGTTTTTGTGTAAATACAGTTTCTGTATGTGCATTGGTTCATGAGTTATAGCGATTTTAGTGAACACTGCAATCATTTTGAAATATTTGAGTTAATATTTTGAAAAACTGAAATACAATTCGTTTTGAAATTCATTACAATTCAATTTTAGTCAAACCATTATTTTAATTTATATACTTAGTTATTCTAAATCACAACTTCGGGGATCTATGAAATAAATTAAATACAAATAAATCACTAAACACTTAAATATTTAAATATATTATGCACGACCTTCGTCATATGCATGAGTACGCGCAGGATTCAATGATTTATGTGCGTCATTACGGTGGACCAGATTTATTTATAACATTTACGTGTAATCCGCAATGCAGTGACATTAAAGATAATATATTCGCTGGCCAAAGTCCTACCGACCGCCATGATATCACTGCCCGTGTTTTTAAGCATAAATTGAAAGCGCTTATGGGTTTTAGCATGATATCTAAAGTGTTTGGTGATGTGAAGTGCTGGATGTATTCTATGGAGTGGAAAAAGTGTGGTTTGCCACACGCTCACATTTCAATATGGTTGGTGAATAAAATCAAAACACATGAAATTGACAATGTTATATGTTCTGAAATTTCAGATAAAATAAGTGATCCTGAATTATATGATGTTGTTGTGCAAAATATGGTACACGGTCCATGCACAGCCCACGTCGAATGCATGAGTACGGGAATAAGAAATATGTTGTGGCTTTGGAAAGAGCAATGAAAGATCTCCGAGATAACTCAGAGTTGTTTGGTGGTGCGTTGATTTTATTGTTAGGCGATTTTAGGCAAACATTGCGGTTCATTCTTAGATCGACATCTGCCGATGAAATTAACGCTTGCTTAAAGTCTTCATATTTATGGAGATTTGCTAAAATATTAAAACTCACTAACAACGTTCGTGTTCAGCTGCAGAATGATATATCTGCTGATAAGTTCTCTAAGCAATTGCTGAAACTTAAGAATGGTGCAATGCCTATTGATGGCACTGGATTGATAACATTCCCAAATGATTTTTGCCTTTTCGTACAGTCATAAGAGGAATTAATTGAATGTGCTTTCACTAACATAGCACAACAATATACGTGCTATGCATGGTTGAATGCCAGAGCAATTTTAGCGGCATAGAACAAGGATGTTACTGAATTAAACAAGGCTATACCATCAAAGATTCCTGGCGAAGTGGTGTTGTACAAGTCTGTCGATACTGTTACCAATGAAGGAGATGTTGTGAATTATCCAAAAGAATTTTTGAATTCGTTGGACCTACCAAGATTGCCTCCGTATAATCTCCAATAGAAAGTTGAAGCCACTATCAGTATGCTTCGTAATACCAATCGACCCCGTTTGTGTAATGGTACAAGACTTGCTATTAAAAGGTTGATGGCTTATGTAATTGAAGCTACTATTTTAACTGGAAAATTAAAAGGCGAAGATGTGTTCATTCCACGTATCCCAATGATTCCGTCTGATATACCATTTGAGTTTAACAACTTCAGTTTCATATTCGCCTTGCGTTTGCGATTACCATTAATTAGACGCAAGGATAATCTTTAGAAATTTGTGGAGTAAATTTAGTGCATCCAGTCTTCTCACGTGGACAGTTCTATGTAGCGTGTTCGCGCGTTGGCAAACCATCGGTTTTGTATATTTACACCGAAAATGGAAGAACAACAAATGTTGTTTACCAAAGAGCATTATAATAAAAGCAGTTTATCACTGATTTAAATGGCTTCGAATTAATTTTTTTAATATCTTTTTTGCACTACGAAGTGTGCAGGGGACTCGCTAGTTATCAATAGAATAAAGTCGGAAATTAATAGAACAATATTTATTGCACAAGTGGACTCTTAAAACAATTGAAAAACTTAAAATAATTTCATGCACAACACTTGAAATACTTTGAATCATAAGCAAAACATCTGTTTTGTGAACAATGGCGATTTTTGTTTACATATTTCATGGCGCTACCACATTTTTCGCATAAGTTAATTGAAGTATTTAAGTCTGACTGTAAAACTGAAAGCGTATTTAAATAGACTTTAAATATTCATCAAAATTAACTAGACCTACATTTATATAACCACTAATATATTGGACATAAGGCTATCTGCAATTCAAACCTGAAAATAATAGATATGATAGCAACATGGCCTGAATCGGCACATGACAGCTACATATTTAGCAACAGCCGTATTAAATCCAGGTTTTAAAGAGGAGAATTTAGATCACATCTTCGTTTAGGGGATGGTGGCTATGGAGTGAAATCATATTTGATGACAGCATTAGCAAATCCAAAAAGCTATATAACGAGTCACAAATCAGAACACGAAATATTAGGTGTGATCCCGTACTTTTTGGGTAAAGTTCGGTAAAGTGAGAGTAAGCAAAAAATTCTCTCACATATTGTTAAAAATGTACAAAAGTACGGGAACAGAAAAAACCAAATTTCTTTATCAAAAGAAAACATCGAAGTATTTTGAATTTTAATACATGGTATATGGTGTCTGCATGCAAGTTAAACTCAAGCAGTATTTAGTTTATTCGCCGTTTACTCTTATTTTATTACAATCTTTATTTAAAATCTTTTAATAATAGCTTTTTGCTGTTTTTTACAGTCTTTAATTGTTTATCTTTTTAAAACAGCTGATCATTTGTCTGTTTTCCCAATCTGTCCGAAAAAATTTTGCGGGCTGTTTCGGGCAAGAAGAAGAAGATATTTGTTCTCTCACAATCTCTCTCACTTGCCGAACTTTGAGTACGGGAACAGTTTTGGGTAAGTTTGGGCATCCGCGGGCACCCAAAGTAGAGTACGGGATCACACCTATTATAGAACGTTGTTTCGGTCTTGAAACGCCGTTTACTTGTACTCTCCTTAGGAATGAGATAATCACTGGACACAACAATTGCAGTAATAGTGTCGTGTACGGTTCTGCACAACTTTTGCAGACAGCTAAAAGCTGTAAGTGATTTTGATGAATCTGTTTTTTCAAGTGATGCAGAAGCGTTTGTTGAAGAACGGCCTACGACAGATATATTTTCGAGTACACGAACCAGTCTTATTAAAACCTATTTTTCTAAATTATAAATATTTCCATATTGTTGCTAATAGAAATTAAATGCCGCATATTTTATAATATGTATATAAATTTTTTTCGTTATTAATTTATTTATTTACAAATTACAAAACTACAATCATTTAGTACTTAGTATTATATTAGAAAAATATAAACAAATAAGGCAGGTGTATTATTATATAATAAAAAAATAAATTAATTAATAATAATAAGGTACTAAAAAATATATTCAGTCATTCTTCTTTAAAAATATAATAGTTATAACAAAACAGAAACTTAAAAAACATTCAGTCATTTTCTTTACATATTTTATAACTTTAGCAAAACAAATACTTAATAAAATCTTAATTATACTTTTCTAAGCGATTTCTAAATTTAGCAACTCATTTGAAACTCTTTCAGTTATAACTGGTGCCGCTCTTTAATCCTCATTTTCGAAAAAGACGGTTTGCTTTGCCAGCACTTGTTCATTGCCATCAGCTACACTAACGTATGAAGAGAATTCTACTACAAATAACAATACATGGTTATTGATTTGGAGGTTTCGTTCTAAAAATAATTAAGTACTTGACTGCGAGGCGACAATTGTAGCCAACGGTTCTTGTAGTCGGTATTCGTGTAGCCTGCTGTCGTTATTGTGTTTAATGCTTTACTTCCACCACATCTTTGTATTCATCCAGAAATTCTGGTTCAATCACATCGTCATTTTGCTTTTGACCTAAAAACATTAGGAATTGTAAAATACATACATAGTACCAATTTACATGCATATGTAGTTAATTTTTAAATTGCCATAAACTTACTTTTGTGACTATCACCAGTGTGGCCATATTAGCTCTTTTGGAGCTAAATTTAGCTTTATTTTTTAATGTTTACCTCGAAATATATCATTTAGCTCTTAGCTTTTTTTCAGCTTTTTTCAACAATGCATTTAGCTTCTTCTAGGTATTTCTTTAATTTCCATTTCGTGTTATTTATTTTTATTTAAAAATAAGTAAAACAGTTTATAATTTTTCAACTTTACAAAGCATAAACTTCTTTTCATTAAGCAATACAAAAGGTAAATTGTATGAAAATTTTAAGGAAGAAATGTAAAATTTTAAAGTAGATGATATTATTCTTTTGGTAATGGATGAACCAAAATTGGATTGGATGAACCAAAAGTCAACTAAGGAATTTTGGATTAATATTTTTGAGTACAAAAACGTAATTAATGAAAACCCTTTTAGGGAATTGTCAACTTTTGTGATGAAATTTTTAGTTTTGCCTTTCAGTAACGCGGAAATTGAGCGCGTATTCAGTGGCATGGATATAACAAAAACTAAAATTAGAAAAAGATTTTCTTTAAATACCATGAATTCACTTCTGTACATCAGATGTGGGTTAAAAAAATTAATCTTTAAACGTTTTTTTAATGTTGTAACAGTTTTGAAATAACAAAGGATCTCTTAAACAATTTTGATAAAAATATTTATACAACTGATAATGATTTTTTGGCTTGTTCAGAAGTAGAAGAATATGATGAAATGTTAAATATTTTTTATAAAAAAACCAAGTATAATTCAATATTTTTTATATAGAAAAGTTTCTATATTAATTGTAAAGGTTTTTTTGAAAGGCTATTATTTTATGAATTAAACATGGCTTTAAGATTTTTTTTTGGTAATTTTTATTTGACATATAAACCTAAAATGCTTTTGAAAACCTTAATTTTATAGTTTCAAGAACTTTATCATAAGACTGAAGTTTTCAGGATGGGGCAATGAGGTTATACAGAAAAACATCTGATATTCTACCGTACTCTTTCCGTTCTACGCTTCTGTTAGCAGGGCACATACTTTCCATTCATGGCAGAAATCAATTAATGCTAAGAATTATTCGCATTGAATATTGAGTTCCTCGTTTGAAAGTCTTAGTGCGTACTGTAGTACGTCGGTGCAAACGTTGTATATTATACAGAAAACGCTCTTGTACTCAAACTATAGCTGCTCTGCCCCCCGGAAAGAACTGTTTTAGATCGATCTCTTAACACCACTGGTGTCGACTTTGCTAGTCCTTTACTGGCCGCGTATATCTGACTTATCAACGGATACATTTTTGGCAGCTTTTCATCATTTCATTGCTAGGCGAGGTTGTCCTCTTACTATGTTTTCTAATAATGTTAAAAATTTTGTTGGCGATTCTAGCGATATTAAAAGGGGCTTTTGTACATTTTTGTCTGAATGTAAAGCCCGAATGTGTTCTACTTTTGAACTACAGGCATTTACATGGCGTTTTATCCCTGCTGGTGTTAAAAGTTTTTAAACACATTTTCGAAAAGAAGCTCAAAATTTAAAGTATACATTTGAGAAATTATCTACCATATTAGAGAGAATCGAAGCATGCCTCAATCCTCGTCCATTGTGCCCCACAACGGACAATCCTAATGAACCTGTAGCGCTTAGGCCTGGTCATTTTTTAATAGGCCGTCCAATATTGGCTCTGCCGGAACCAACTATTTTGGAAACTCATGATAGCATTGTAAATAGATATCGTAAAATTAAAGCATTTTCTCAAGATTTCTGCTGACGATGGAAAGAAAAATATTTTCAAAATTTACATAAAAGCTATAAATGGAGGTTTCCTGAAAGGGACTTGGTTGCTATTCACCATGAACAGCTTTCTCATATTTCGTGAAAATTAGGTAGAGTAATAAAAGCCTATTCAGGGACTGATTTTTTTTTGATTTTGACCCCCTAAAAATTTAAAATTTATTAACTTCCAATGTTTCCTAGCAATATGGACTCATTGTCGTCATTAATAGAAGGAGCTCTCCTGAAAGAAACCCCTTTGGAAATGGAAACGGCCCCTCCGACGGTGGTTCCTTCGGGCAGCGTTTTCCGTTCATTGGGTGTAAATCCAGCAGTGGGGACTGATACTGCGGAGACGGTTGTAATATCGGCGAGCACAGTTGATACATCTGGTGTAGCTATCGACATGCCCGATATGCCTGATGCTGAGCGGCCTAAAGCTACAGCGCCTGCTTGTAGTCTCTGCAAAACACCGCATCTTCTGGTAGCTTGCTTTCGTTTCGGGCGGCTGGCTCATGACAAAAAATTGCGGCATTTATTAATTTGGCGTCACTGCTCAAGATGCTTGGGCACCAATCACAAAGCTGAAGACTGTGGCAGCGTGCGGAAATGTGGCAAATACATTTTCCAAAGCCGACTGCAAAAATCTCTCCGAAAAAAAAGGACTAGCTCTCTCTAAAAAAGAAGAAAGACTCAGAGAAGTCTGTGCCGTCGAGAGCGAATCCGGCCAGTATAGCGCCGTTGCCACTACGCCATGTGGTGTCATTCTTACGGTGCAGGTTAAGTTGCAGGTCGAAAGTCGTGAGGTTTCAGTGAAAGCTTTAATAGTCGTATGTTGTGAAGTCAGCTACGTGAGCGATCAGCTTGTCGCCAAATTGAAGCTGCCGGCTCCAGATGGCTTCTGTCACTGACGCATACGCTCTATTTGCGATGCCGCGAAGCATATTTCATTCAGCGCTAAAGTGCAGCGAACGCATGGCATAAGAGCGGCGCGGAAAGTGTAGCAGAGGCGGTGAAAGATAGATTTCCGGGGTTACAATTGGATAGACCCTACGTTCTATTATTCTAAGTAGGTGGCATTAATTTTAGTCCCGGAATTGAGCGTTCAAATCATGACGGGAAATATATTCTAGTTACCGGGTTCGCCCTTAGTTCAGTATACCATTTTTGGTTGTTTGATCTCCGGCGCGTCACAAATTTAATATATTCAATTGTATATTAGAATGTTTAATATGTTTTTTCTAAATACATGATATTCATCTCTTTTTACTGAATAACTTCGTTATTACAAAGTGGCCGACAATGTTTAAGCCACAACGTTTTATTACTTAATTTGGTCATGTTGACTAATTGCAATAATTAGTATTTTGTCAGGGTCCAAATTTGCTCCTTTTTAATCATTCTTGATTTTTCGGAGTGTTCTTTTGGGTTCTGACAAGTAATATGTGTAAAGGTTTGGTTTCACTCACTTGTTCGGTCATCTGTTGTATTGTTTTATGTACATATAATACCAAAGATTATGTATATAAGAAATATATACATGATATAACGAAGAAATGTATATGCGGATCGTAATATTACAGCCCGCATCGAATATATTTGTCAAACATATTTCATCTTGCCTTGTGTAGTTATTTGTTCGAATAAAATAAAAAATTGGTTAGTTTGCCTAGAGCATTCAACAATGA